>AWOL01S0021290.1:0-19444 GCA_000715115.1 Nicotiana otophora
AAGCTTTTTGAAAAGTGACACGGACCATGCACAAAAACCAAGAAATACCAAATGAAGCTAATAAAGGTCTTGGAATTCGGAAATAAGGGCTAGTATGCAAAATGACCTATCGGGTCGTCACATTCTCGACCTCTAAAAGAAACATTCGTCCTCGAACGTACATAGAAAAGTACCTGAACTGGTGAAAACGTGTGGGTATCTACTCTGCATATCGGACTCGGACTCCCACATAGCTGCCTCGATCAGCTAACCTCTCCACTGCACTCTCATAGAAAGGATAACTCTTAGACCTCAACTTCCGGACCTGCCGGGCAAGAATAGCCATCGCCTCCTCCTCATAAGTCAAATCTTTGTCCAATTGGACTGAGCTGAAATCTTATACATGGTATGGATCACCATATTACTTTCGGAGCATGGAAACTTGGAACACTAGGTGGACTACCGATAAGTTGGGTGGAAAAGCAAGTTTGTAGGCCACCTCACCAACTCTCTCAAGGATTAAAAAAAGGACCAATATACCTAGGGCTCAACTTTCCCTTCTTCCCGAGTCACACCCTTCATGGGTGAAACTCTGAGCAAAACCCTCTCGCACAACATATAAGCTACATCTTGAACCTTCCGGTTAGCGTAACTCTTCTTCCTAGACTGGGTTGTACGAAGATGATCCTGAATCAACATGACTTTCTCCAACGCATCCCGAACCAAATCAATGCCCACCAACCTAGCCTTTCCCAGTTCAAACCAACCAACTGGAGAACGACGCCGCCTCCCACATCAGGCCTCATAAGGAGTCATCTGAATACATGATTGGTGCCTATTGTTGTAGGCGAACTCAGCAAGTGGTAGGAACTGATCCCATAAACCCCTGAAATCCATAATACATGCATGTAGCATATTCTCCAAGATCTGAATGGTGCGTTTGGACTGCCCATCCATCTGAAGGTGAAATGTTGTAGTCAACTTAACTCGTATGCCTAACTCACGCTACACGGCTCTCCAGAAATTCAATGTGAATTGCATGCCTCAGTTGGAGATAATAGACACAGACACACCGTGGAGACGAACACTCTCACAAATATAGATCTGGTCCAGCTGCTCTGAAGAATAGGTAGCCACCACCGGAATGAAATGTGCCGAATTGGTCAATCTATCCACAATAACCCACACTACATCAAATTTCTTCAAAGTCCGTGGGAGCCTAACAATGAATTCATGGTAATACGCTCCCACATTCACTCAGGAATCTCAAGTCTCTGAAGCAACCCGACCGGCTTCTGGTGCTCGTACTTCACCTGCTGATAGTTTAAACACTGAGCCACATACTCCACTATATCTTTCTTCATTGTTATCCACCAATATTGTTTCCTCAAATTTTGATTCATCTTGGCAGCATCCAGATGAATGGAATACCGCGAACTGTGGGCCTCATCAAGAATCAACTCATGCAGCCCATCCATATTGGGCACACATATCCGGCCCTGCATCCGCAACACCCCATCATCTCCAATAGAAACCTCCTTAGCGTCACCGCACTGCACCGTGTCCTTATGAACACGCAAATGGGGGTCGTCTAACTGGCATGCTCTGATGCTCTAATACAAAGAAGACCGAGAAACCATGCAATCAAGAACATGTCTAGGCTACGAGACATCCAGTATCACAAACTGATTGGCCAAAGCCTGAACATCCATGGCTAGTGGCCTCTCGGCTGTCAGTAAATATGCCAAACTACCTATACTCTCGGCCTTTCTACTCAAGGCATCAGTGACCACATTGGCCTTCCCAGGATGTTACAAAATGGTGATATCATAGTCTTTTAATAGCTCTAACCACCTCTGCTACCTCAAGTTTAGATCCTTTGCGTAAACAAGTGCTATAGATTCCGATGATCTGTGAATACCTGACACGACACGCCATAGAGGTAATGCCTCCAAATCTTCAATACGTGAACAACAGCTGCCAATTCCAAGTCGTGCACCGGGTAGCTCTTCTTATGAACCTTCAACTACCGAGATGCGTAGGCTATCACCCTACCATCTTACATCAACACCGCACCAAGCACAATATACGATGCATCACAATACATAGTGTAAGTCCCCGAACCTGTAGGCAAGACCAACACTGGGGTTGTAGTCAATGCAGTCTTGAGCTTCTCAAAGCTCAACTCACACTCATTGGACCATCTGAAAAGAACACCCTTCTTTGTCAACTTGGTCAATGGGCCTGAGATAGATGAAAACCCACCCACGAACCGACAATAATAACCCGCCAAACACAAGAAGCTCCAAATCTCTTTAGCTAAAGTATGTCTAGGCCAGTTTTGAACTGCCTCAATCTTCTTAGGATTAACTTTAATGCCCTCAAAAGATACAAGATGGCCCAAAAAGGCAATTTAGTCCAACCAAAACTCACACTTTGAAAACTTGGCATATAACTGACCATCTGTCAAAGTCTGAAGTATGATCCGAAGTTGTTGCTCATGCTCCTCTTGACTGTGGAAGAAAACCGAAGTATCATCAAGATGTTGCTTGGCATTTCTCAAGCCAAACGACATCACTAGGAACTCATAGTGATCATACCGAGTCCGAAAAGTTGTCTTAGGGACATCCGATGCCCTAATCTTCAACTGATGTTAGCCAGATCTCAGATCAATCTGCGAAAGCACTTTGGCACCCTAAAGTTGACCAAATAAGTCATCATTCCTCAGCAAATGATACTTGTTCTTGATAGTGACCTTGTTCAATTGCCGATAATCTATACACATCCTCATCGAACCATCATTTTACTTCACGAACAACACTGGTGCACTCCAGGGCGAGACACTACGTCTAATGAATCCCTTATTAAGAAAATCCCGATATTGCTCCTTCAGTTCCTTCGACTCAGCTGAGTGCCCAGAGCCAAGTCAATACAGAAGTCAATATCTCTGTCGGGTGGCATACCCGACAAATCTGTAGGAAACCTTTCGAAACTCGTGCACAATTGGTACCAAATCCATGGAAGGAACCTCCGTACTTGGATCGCATATATAGGCCATATATGCTAGACATCCCTTCTTGACCATACGTCGAGCCTTCACATAAGAAATGACCCTACTGGTATAATGGCCAGGAGTCCCCCTCCACTCTAATCGGGGCAGCCCTGGCATGGCTAAGGTCACCTTCTTTGCGTGACATTGGTGTGATAAGGTGACATCCAATCCATACCCAAGATAACCTCAAACTCCACCATATCAAGAAGTATAAGGTCTACCCTAGTCTTAAAGCTCCCGATAGAAACCACGCACGAGCAATAAACACGATCTACTACAATAGAATCTCCCACAAGCGTGGATACATAGAGAGGAACACTCAAAGTGTCACAGGGCATAACCAGATATGAAGCAACGTAAGATGACACGTATGAAAAAGTAGAGCATGGATCAAATAAAATTGAGGCATCCTTACGGAAAATCGGAACAATACATGTGATGACGGCGACAGAGGACTGTGCTTCAGGTCTTGTTGCAAATGCATAACAACGAACAATATCTATGATGACCTCCGCCTCTCAGATGGCCTCTAGCTGGCTGGCCTCCACCTCCAATGTCCTGACCTCCACCTCTAGCTGCCTGACCCCTCACCTCTAGCTGGCTATGTGAGTGGTGGAGCAACCGGTGCTGACATAATGGCACGAGAACCTTGATGAGGTCTGCTGCCCATCAATCTAGAACAGTACTGTTGATACCCAATTTTGCCCTCATATTTTTATAAATATCATGTATATTTTTAAAATATTATTTCTTGCATTATTACCTAATTTACAGGATTCATATAATAATGTTTTATAATTTTCTATAATGTTTAAATCTTAAAATTGATTTTTCTCGCATTTAATTATTTAAATATTTATTAAATATCCCTTCAAATTATTTTGGGATGATTTGATCATCCAAATTTATTATTTATACCCACATGCATATTTATAACATTTTAAGTCATTTCATATAATTACATTTTTGCATTTTTGAGCTATTTACACATGTTTTGCAAAAATAGCCTATACTTTATAATTAATTGTATTTTGTCATTTTATTCAAGGTCAAAATAATTTTTTATATTTTTAAAACCTTAATATATAATTTTAACATATTAAGTTGCATAAATAATATTTTATATTGTTTTAGCTATTTTATTAAATTATATTTTTAATTTATTATATTTAAAATCTAGCCCAATACAAGGCTAATTTCGGACCAAAGCTTAGCCCAATTCCCTCGGTCGGTATCCGCTTTAAATGACCCGCCCCGTTCATCTTTTAAATGTTGGTCGTTGATCTTGAGAGATTAACATCCCTCTCTCAACTAAACCCTTTTAATTAACCAAACCCGGAAACCCTACTTCATCTCCCACCTAACACCCGCCCCAAATCCCCTCAACTCTCCTCTTCTCTCTTCTGAAGAACCCTAGCTGCCTATCTCTTAATTACCTCTCCTAATCCCGCTGATAATGGGATTCCACCATTATTTGCTTATCATATATATGTTTCTCCGCTACTGGTCACACGTTTATGGTATTACTTAGGTATTTGCCAAATTTTGGCAAATACCATCTCTATATCGGACTGGAATCAACCTCAATCTTGGAGATTTAAACAATAATTCGTCCATATACATAAAGAATGGCCTAATTCTCCATACCAGTTGGCTGATTTGTGAGTATTAAACCCTAACTAGGTTTTAGAGTTTGATTTCTTTCCTTTCCGGTTATTTTACTGATTGCATGTGATATTTTACTCTTTTTGTTCGTGTTTACTTGATTTCTTTCCTTGTTTACCTGCTTGATTCAACACTATATAAACCCTCTCCCTAATTTCCCCTGGGGACAGACTTTGAATAACTGAGAAACATTACTAGTACTCTCTTATTCTTATTCATCTTATACTACTCTGAGGCTCAATTTCTTGGCCGGCAGAAAGCCAAAGCCACCAGAATTCAATTATCGAACCTTTCTCAGTGAGCATTGCCCGGGGTTCATTCAAAACCCTTGAGAACTCTGACGCACTGAGATTCCTAGGTTCTACTGGTTGTTTCTCTATTTGACATTGGATTATTTCTGAAATTATTCTTCGTATTTACTTGTTCCTTAATCTGTAACTGTTAAGTACCTATGGCCTTTTCAATTCTATTCCTTTTCGTTTGAGTTCATGTTCCGCATATCTATGTCTCTGAGCTTTTGTGAATCAACACGCTATTGTATACTCTGAAGTTCTTCTTGAGGCTCTATGCTTTCTAGTAATCGAATTTGCCCATTTTTTGTCCTGATTCTGTTTTTCTTAAGTCTATTTGCTCTAATGTGTAATGCTTATTATTGTTGCTTACTCTGAGTTTAGCTTCTTACTTTGTTCTATACTCTTGTGATGAGAAGAGTCATGTTCTAATTCTTGTTGAGTCATTCATGTATAACTTAATATTTCACTAGAGTCAAATCCTGATCATGTTACTAGCCTAAATCTGCTTTTCCTACTACTTGTAAACAAATGCATGTTCCCTGCTCTGTCTGATCTCTTTATAATAATCAATACATATGTGCCAGACCTTGTTAAGTCATTCATGCACAACCTGCTGAGCCCTTGATGTTGTACTGGTTAGCTAAGGCATGTTTTCATGA
Source organism: Nicotiana otophora (assembly GCA_000715115.1). NCBI lineage: Eukaryota > Viridiplantae > Streptophyta > Magnoliopsida > Solanales > Solanaceae > Nicotiana > Nicotiana otophora. The sequence continues at coordinate 5,649 of AWOL01S0021290.1, forward strand.
TATTTAAGTTCTAATGTATGCTTGAACTTATGCAATCTTGTGCTCTTAAACACTTCTTGATACCTTAGAAAACCTCATAACTAGTCTCTCCTCTCACATATGTCCGACTAGTATCAGGTTCAATACTAGCCTATCTTGCTTCTGAGAATCGAGATGTTTCTTATATTATGATTAATGTTCATCATGCTAGGGTATTTCCCATGTTCCATTTAGCATTTGCTTGAACGTGAGCTAGTTCTGTTACTTTGTTCCTTGGGGTTTTCATGATGAACATTTTCATGTGTTGACTGTGCTTTGTTTGCCTCTGGCTTGAATCTGCTAGACCTTCATCTAAGGTTCCCTAGGTTGACTCTGAATCATACTTCATTATTGAAACTCTTTGGAATGGTTTACGATCATACGTAGTCAATTAGGTCACTCTTAAACTTTTTTGCTTGAACTACGACCAAAATCTTGCCTTGTGTGCTTCCCAATCTTGCTCGATCATGTTTATATGTCTTGGCTAGAGTTGTTAATAGCCACAACTCTAAGAACTAAGTGTTTAAGTTGTTTAGTTAATTCTATGAACATTTTGTCACCTATATGGCTGATTTGAGTAAGTAAGATTATTTGTTAGGCCTATTATTGGGCCATACATGTTGGGTTTGAGTATGGAATTTAGGTTGCTATGGTAAGCGATGTATGGGCTTGCTGTTGCGCGAAGATTATGACCATTGACGGCCTAGGGACATCCCTGGGTTGTTCTGCATTGGGCGTGTGTTTGTTCTATTGGGTTTTTGGTTGTTTCATTCTGTAACCAGTCATATTTAAGTTTATACTATGTCATTTGGGCCTGTAATAATTTGTAATAATGAATAATGGGGAGATTAATGAAAGGGGGCTTGGGTATTCTAATATTCGCATGAAAGGTAGAAAATATGTCTATAGGGTTTACATGCTTTATATGCTACTTTGTTTAAACTTGCTTTATTTCTGCATATTAGTAGAAATCATGGCTATAGGAATCACGCACAGCTCACTTGCACACTGTCCAAACACATTAGTTCAAGTATTTACCATACTCTATTCTATGTTACTAGTGTGCATTCGGACATCATGCCTATAGGATGTATGTCATATATTTTTTGTAAACCTATATACCATGCCTATAGGACTTCAAATAATCAATTGGTCGATTGCTTCTATTACTTTTAGTGTACTGCCCATATAGGACACCAATCTTTTAATCAACTACTCTTGTTTGTTTTCATTGCATTGCCTCTCCTAGATGACATGCCTATAAGAGTACAGCATTAAAAACTCAAGTCTGATTGTTAATGGTTAGAAATCCTGCCAATAGGATGTTGTCACTCGCTTAAAAAATTATTTATGAGATCAACGTTGTTAATACTAGACTTTTGAGGTTGTTTCATTGCCTAAGTTATCAGCTATTAGAAATCCTGCATATAGGATACTGTCACCTTCTTGAGACACACGTCTATAAAATCAGCACTGGTAATTCATAATTCTGGGATCGTTTTCATTGCACAAACAAGTAGAAATTATGCCTATAGGATTTACAATGCATGTAGTCTACCTAAGTATTAGTCTAAAAATTGCAGTACTGCCTGCATGATCCCAGAAATCAGAATCATATAGAAATCATGCCCATAGGCCTTAACGACTCAAATACGTCTTAATCCTGAAATTGTCTACTGTGTAGCATGGAACTTGTTTGCATGCTTTCTTGTTATGTGTGGAGGCTAACATGAGCCACTCTTTGCTATTATGTGCAGTCGTACTTGTTTTGAATGCGCGATTAGTTTTATCATTTTGAGAAACCTAGGTAAAGTCTAGAACTACCCAAATAGAGGTCCAAAGTCTCTTAGACCATAGGTGTGGGACGGGTAGTGCACGCATAGGAAACGGTTAAGAATTGAATTGGAGCGCCTTTAAGTAACAACTTCAACATAGTAATTGGGTAGTAGAAGATGATAGTCTGTGCCCGCTAAATAATATGAGCAACCCCCTACCTTAAGGGAGTTGTGAAGTATTATTTATGTTGCACAGGGTAATCCTTTAGGCTAAAAAACTTAGGACTCCCCTTTATTTATATACTTGTTATTTACACTTAGTCACCTAACATAGACCAATATAGTTGTATCCTTGTAATCATTAAAGATTTCTACCGATTCTCATGTTATGATAAGACTCTTTGGCTTCTATATTCCCCTTTGTTTATTCGATCACCTAACCTAATCACATAATCCACAAAGTTTAATATTTGGTTGGGACCTACAGTTGTGGACCTCGAAGAGTGCCTAACACCTTCTCTTTGAGGTAATTTGAGCCTTTACCTGATCTTTGGTTACACAGACTAGTCAAACAGAGTTATTTGCAAATACGTACCCTAACGCACCTTAAAAATCGTTAGGTGGCGACTCAACTCTTTTAATACCTCCTTTTAAAAGAGTAGTCACATGTCGAAGACCGCTTTCATACGAAAACGGGGCGCGACAAGTACTTTCTGATGTGACATATACCTCCACACTCAAAGCACTCTCTCGGGTGCTATGGATATTGAAACTGAGATTGACCCTGGCAGCCCGGATAACCACTGTAGTAACTCTGTAGTGGTGGTGCAGTGATAGGAACTAAAGGTGTACTGAATGCTGGCTGCTCAGGATGACACCTATATGGACCACAGTTGCCCAAATCACCATGGGATTCCCAAAGAACTATCTTAATCGTCCTGGGAGTATGGCCTCTACCAAAAGAACATATTCCCTCGGATGAGGCACCACTAAAACCATCGAAATGATGATGCCTCTTCTTAGACACGATTTCTCTACCCTGACTGCGAATCATCTCGATCCGTCTAGAAATCTCTATAGCCCTCTGGAAAGAAATATCATCTCCCATCTCCTCGTCCATCAGAAGTTTGATGCCGAAAGTAAGACCATCAATAGATCTCCTCACTCTCTCTCTATCCGTAGGAATAAAAATAGCTATGTGGTGGGCTAGATCCACAAATCTGGTCTCATATTGGGTGACCATCATGCCACCCTGCTGGAGGCACTCGAACTGCATGCAGTACTCCTCTCTCAAAGTTAAAGGAATGAACATCCCCAGGAATAGCTGCAAAAATAGATCCCAAGTAAGTGGAGGTGAACCAGTCGGTCTACTCCGCTTAAAAACCTGCCACAACCTCTTGGCAGAACCTGTCATCTGGAACACTACAAAGTCGACTCCATTGGACTCCACAATACCCATGTTGCGCAACACCTCGTGGCAACGGTCCAAATATTCACGTGAGTCCTCAGAAGCCGTACCAACAAAGTGAATAGGAAAGAGCTTGATGAACTTATCCAACCTCATCAATCCCTCTGAAGACATGGCGGGCCTCTCCCTGGGCTGTGTAGCAATTACGGGATGAACTACCCTAACTGCTGGAACCGCTGGAGTCTGATATATGAGAGTCATCTACTTCGGAGTGTGAATGGCGTGAGTATGTGGTCCTCCCCCAACCTGAGAGACAGTTGGTGTCGTAGGAAATACTCCAGCCCAAACCACACTCTCCATGAGTCCAACAAAGCAGACTAGAGCATCCTAAAGTACCGGAGTAGCAATGAATCCCTCTGGGACCTGATCGGGTTCGACTAGTATGGTATGAACTGGGATATCCTCTTCATGATCGATCTGAGGCTTCGCAAGGGGTGGTGCAGCATGTGCTCTAGGTTGAGCTCTTCCTCTGCGTCGGCCCCTACCTCAGCACTGGCCCCTATCCCTGGTAGTGGCTACAACAAGGGGCTCTTTCTACTGCTCGGTTGTAGATGCTATGCGTGTTCTCACTATCTGGGAAAGAACAATAGCATAATGGTTCAAACTTCAATAATGGAATAAAGTCGTACGATAGAGAAAGAAAAAAGTGAAATTTTCCTAAAGCCTTCTAGCCTCTAGAAGTTAAGTACAGACGTCTCCGTACCAATCCTCCAGACTCTATTCAGCTTGTTCACGACTCGTGAAACCTAGGCAACCTAGAGAACCACAATAGTCAAATACGGACTAAACTGATAAGACACAGAAGAATAAAAGCAACAAGAACTATTCCACCAATAACGCTTTTCAACATGAGATGCACAACAAGAATACAACCGAGATACCGCCTCGTATATAACAAGAATCACAACAGCAGTACCACCTCGTATATAACAAGAATCACGACCGAGGTATTACCGCGTATATAACAAGAATCACAATCGAGGTACCTCCTCGTATTCACATTTCTCAATTTTAATCACAATTTGTCCTTATATCACCGCGGGAGCCTTACATTTAGTTTTATAAATCATTGTTCTCGAAATAGCTACCTGCATTTTAGCCCATCTTATCACACCGCGTGACTTCAAGTAGTTTTCCTTCTAGCAACACGCGTATCAATCCCACCTTATTTCACCGCATGCGTATCAACCCCAAGCCTTATACCACCGCATGCATATCAATATCACAACACAATCATAACTAGCACTACAAGTGCCCATATGCCACAACTTGCCAAAAGGATCAACAACATCAATGTTCCCGCAACAAATAGCCAAGGCCCAACCACAATGTGTACAAGAATCTCAACAATAACAAAACAAGAGTGAATTGCTCAACAAGAAAGATATCTCAACTTTAACACAATAAGAGTGAATAGCTCAACAAGAAAGATATCTCAACAATAACACAATAAGAGTGAATAGGTCAACAAGAAGATAACTCAACAATTAATAACTTCACCTCAAATGGATAACAACTCTCTCAACTTCAACACCAATAACTCAACAATAAGATAATTCAAAAAATAATAACTTCAATTAAAGGTAATTCAACAATTTATAGATGTAACAAAACACAAGAAAGGAAATAACTTCAACTAAAGCATAACAGAGCAAATTAGCAAGTAAGATGGGAAACAATATGTTAAAAATATCAAATAAAGCATGTAAGGGTAGATTAGCACATGAAAGGGTGGATTAACAATGAAAGATATAACATGTTAAGGCAATTCAAATTAAAGCATGATAAGAATTGCCTAAATTGGTCAGATATCAAATATAGCCCGTGTACCCACTCGTCACCTTGCGTATACGGCTTTCACATAACACAATTAGCACAACCAAACCAATTCCTAAGGGGTAGTTCCCCCACACAAAGTTAGGCAAGATACTTACCTCAACTAAGCCAACTCAATCCTCGAAAATAGCTTTTTCCCTAAAATTCGCCTCCACACGGATCAAATCTAATCAAAATTGACTTAATGTCATCAAACAATGTAAGGAAAAACAATTACAATAGATAAAGCTATGATCTTTACACTTTTTTCAAAAAGTCAACAAAAGTCAACCCAGAGCTCATCCGGTCAAAACCCCGATTCAAGGGTAGATTCTGACTGCCCAATACCCCACGATATCATATATATGATTAGTTTCAAAATTCGAGTCCAAATCGACTCACAAAACTCAAATTCTTATTTTAAACAAACTTGACAAAATTTCCCGATACAAAATCTTTGATATATTGATGAAATATAGTTGGAAATTGATTAGAATGACATACCCGACATTTGTAGGTGAAAATCCCCTCTCCAAATTACCTCCTACCGAGTCTAGGGTTCTAAAATGAGAGAATATGAGATGAAATCCCGACTCCCAACCATTTTGATCAATTCTAGATGTTGCAATTCTGACATGGGTTCGTAAATTCGAACCCTTGTAATAAAAACCTCACAAAAGCGGCCACTGACAGCCTAAGAGGAGGTCGCAAATGCGACATTGGCTTTGCATTTGCGAAGCCTTACCTCTTCGCAAACGCGACTATTTTCTCGCAAATGCGAACTACCCAAATCCCGAGCTACTTCACAATTGCGCGCCAAGCATCGCAATTGCGATACCCGAGGGCCCCCAGCTAAGCTCACAATTGCGAACCTGGTGTTCGCAAATGCGACACCAGAGGCATCAACACACCATATCCTATTTTTCAGTCCAAAACATTCTGTAACATGTTTGAAACTCATCCGAGCCCTCGGGGCTCCAAACCAAACAACCACACAAGTCTAAAAGTATCATACAAACTTGCTCATGCGATTAAAACATAAAAAGAACATCTAGAACTACGAATCAGACATCAAAACGAATGAATTTTAAAGTAAATTTGAAGAACTTCTAGAATTGAAACTAAGCATCCGAATCCTATGAAATCAAATCCAAACGATACCAAATTTTGCAGACAAGTTCTAAATAGAATAATAGGCCAATTACAAGTCCCAAAACAAAATTACGATGTAAGGCCTCGTAAAAGTTTTCCTAGAACCCAGGGTTTGATGGTGCCGAGGTAGGCTAATATGTTTGATGATTGTAGAAATTATAAGCTCACCGCGATATGGACATTTTGGGTTGTACAGTGCGTCGGGGAGTTGAAGAAAACAATTATTGCAGAACATGACATTTCTGCGGACCATTATGCGACCGCAAAACTACTCTGTAGTCTGTATATCTGCGGCCGCACACATCCATCGCAGAACCAGCATGAAGATTTTCGGAGGGAGTTTCTGCGGTCCATTCTACGGCTGCATACCTGGTATGTGGGCCGCATACCTGGCTGCAGACTGGACCAGGCCAGCCTTGTTTTTGGGACCGTTTTTGCGGTCTATTTTCCAGGCCGCATACCTGATCTGCGATGCACTCTACGACCATAGAGTTGAGTTCGGAGGGTCCATTTTCTAATTTTATAACCTGACCCCATTTTGATAAAAATTCATTGGAGCTCATTTAGATGGAAAAATCTGGTGTTTAGAGAGAAGGTAAGGGAGCTAGAGAGAGGAGGAAGGGCACCCAACATCTCCATACATTGAATCCTTGCCCAATGAATTGTTCCTTTTACATTCATGTACCACCTAGGGTTGTGGGGAAGCTGTTGAACTCAAGTGGGTGAACATTGGGTTGTACAATGAAGGAATCCACCATAGAATAAACTTGAAATCATGTTGCACAACTAGTGCTTGATAGAATGCTTAAAGAAGCTGTACCCATGAACCTCTTCCTAATTATGGTTCAAATTTGTCATGTCTCTAATAGATTGAAGTCGCTAGGATTTCCTGGACATTGTAGTAATTTAAGGAAAGCTCAAGCGAGGTATGTTGGCTAAACTCCTCTTGTAAAAATTGAATTCCATGATGTCCTCGTTAGTGGGGATTATGATTGGCTCAATTTCTTATTTCTCATGTTTCGAGTCCTTCCTGCTAAATTTGATTATTCTATAATAAGTGTTGTGTTGAAAGACGTATGTACTCAAAATATATTCCAAATGTTCCCATCATATCATGATTCCCTCCGAGAATGTAATCTAGTATGACCAATGTATTAAAGGTGTTGTGAACTAAAACTCATGTTTAAATTGAGAGTTAGTATGCCTAATTGTCGGAGAGAAACTCAATGTGATTAAGACCCTTATCGCTCATATGTATACCCTTAAAGTCTTGATTTGAAATTCTCTTATTGTTGATAATCCATGGTAACGCTTGAAGTTTATAGGGGTGAGTATGATATATGAAATACAATCGACGTGCCAAGAATGATATTATAATTGTGGCCACTAATGACAATGAAATGGAAAGATGTGTGAAATATTATGAAATGAGCTGAAAATACTTTGAATAATAAATGTTTTGGGAGTATCATTTAGTCATCGAGGAAGGGTAGGTCGAAATAACCTAACCCTGAAACTACACATGTCGGTGTAGGAGTGATTTAGGGGTAAATCCCCGTGTTGATGTGATGAAATTGTTTCCACTTATATGGGATGAGATTGATGTGATGAGATATTTCACCTTAAATGGGATGATATGATTGCTAGCGAGATGTGATGTGATGTTGACCCACACGGCATTGTGGTAAGACGGCTTAGTCGATCGGGCTGAGATCGGATGCTATGCTGCGCATATGGTGGTGTTGTGATTGGAAGTCTCGGGGTGAAATGGCTTAGCCAATCAGGCTGATATCGGACTCCATGCTAAAAGCATGGTGATGTATCGGTACTAAAGATCTTCCAACGTAAAAATATTGAAATTTACTTAAAACTTACCTTTCTCTTAAATTGACACTTTAATATTGTTTGAGGTTCCCATTGGTTCCATGTTTCCTTCTCATTTTACTATTACTTATTCTATTGAGATGGTGTTTAGTTTCACATACTAATACTACTCCATATGTATTAATGTCCCCTTTGTCGGGGGCACTGCATCTTTAATGGATGCAGGTGGTTCCACATCAGGCGGTATTAATCACTGATAGCACTACACCCTCTCTCCTCAGCTGACTTGGTGAGCCCCACTTCATTTCATGGTCTTGTATCTTTTGCCCTCTATGTATAGTGTTTTGGAGGTATATTTGGAGCTTTGTTGCCGGCACCATCATACTACTCTGTTGTATCCATTAGAGGCTCTGTAGATATAGTGTGAGTTGTATCTTTGTTTTGGGAAAGTTAAACTAAAGGTGTTGTACTTGCATCACATGTTCCACTTCAAACAATAAAAGTGTATGTATTTTGAGACTTATAAATAATGTAATCAATGGTAAAGAACTGGTGTTGTTCACATGACCTCTCATGGTCTAGTTAATAAAATATATCTTCTCTTTGTTCACGGGTGAGTTTGGGTAGAAGGCATTGTATAGGCTTGCTTGACTGGGGTATCTCGGTTGAGTGCCAGTTGCGCTCCCCGAGGTTGAGGAGTGACAAGCTTGGTATCAGAGCCTAAGGTTTTAAAGTGTCCTAGGATGTCTCGGAGCTGTGTCTAGTAGAGTCCTTCTTATCGGTGTGTTGTCGACCACATCTATAATTATGAGGCTACTTGGGCATTTAGAAATGTCACCCTTCTTTGATGTTCTAGATCGTGAGATGGTGTGATTATAAGACTGTTCCTCCTCTAACTCGTGTATTGCTCTAACTTTTAGTATATGGGGCCTAGGAAGAAAGCAATAACTGGCCAAGGAGCCAATACCACCCCAGGAGTGGCAGTTGATTCTAAATCTGATGATGCGAGTGAGCACCCGAGGGGTGAGGATATTCCCCCAGCTACTACACCGCCTGATTCTACTACTCCTACTGCACCAATCCTTACTCCTACTGAGGTTGCAGCTATTCCACCCCTAACTGATATTCCAGTTCCACCTCCAGCCCCAACATCCGGTCCTGGTGTTTCTGATGGGGACCTTAGGGGAGCCTTATAGATGTTGGCTCAGATAGTGGCTTCCCAGGCCCAGAGATCGAATGTTGCACCTACTTCTTCCTACCAACAAGGGGATTCTACTAGTTCAAGAGTGAACAGGTTTCTTCAGTTGGATTCCTCCAGTGTTCTACATATCCTAAGGAGGACCCCTAGGACTTTATTGATGATATGCATAAGACTCTCCGAGTTATGCGTGCTTCTGAGATGGAGGCAGTGGAGTTAGCCTCTTACAGCCTGAAAGAGGTGTTCTATTTTTGGTTTGAGATATGGGAGGAGTCCTGTGAGGAGGGGGGCCCTCCCATTGGATGGTTCGAAATTGGGGAAGCAGAGTTGATAGGGCCAGACCTCGTACATCAGGCTATGGAGAAGTTTAAGATCATTAAGGAACGGTTGAAAACTGCCCAGAGATATCAGAAGTCCTATTCGGATGTACGTCGTAGGGATTTGGAGTTCCAAGAGGATGATTGGGTATTTTTGAAGATTTCCCCCGTGAAGGGTATAATGCGATTTGGTAATAAAGGAAAATTGAGTCTGAGGTATGTCGGACCGTACAGAATCATTCAAAGGATTGGGCAGGTAGCTTATAGGCTTGAGCTACCTCCAGAGATGTCCTTAGTGCACCCGGTGTTTCATGTGTCTATGTTGAAGAAGGTAGTTGGAGATCCGACACTCATTGTTCCGGTAGAGACTATTGAGGTTAATGAGGAATTGGCTTTTGAAGAGATTCTAGTTGCCATTATTGATAGGCAAGTCCGAAAGCTGAGAAATAAAGAAATTACCTCCGTGAAAGTACTATGGCGACACCAACAGGTGGAAGAGGCCACTTGGGAGGCCTAGGAAGAGATGCAGAGGAAGTACCCTCATTGTTTTGAATAGCTCTATATTTAGGTAGTTGTGTTCCATGAAAATGTTAAGAATTTACCTTCTATGAATTATGTTTCACTTGTACAGTTTATGTTAAGGATATTTCTTTTGGTAATATAATGCTTATGGCGTTGTGGTTGGTGTTGTTTCCATGATATGTTATGTCATTGGATTATGTACACGTTGACAAGTGGATAGGCCCAGTTATAAGGGAAAGACTGCCGAAATTTCTTGAAATTTAGGAAGTTAGTCAAAATTTGGAACTGCTGGTGTGTGAAGTAACAATTGGGTCACATTGGATGCTAATGGCGTATTTTGACACTCATACGAGGATGAATGATCCTAAGCGGGGGAGGATGTAAGGCCCCGTAAAATTTCACCTAGAACCTAGGGTTTGATGGTGCCGAGGTAGGCTAATGTATTTGATGATTGTAGAAATTCTAAGCTCACCGCGGTACAGACCTTTTGGGTTGTACAGTGCGTCGGGGAGTTAAAGAAAAATATTATTGTAGAATATGGAATTTCTGCGGGTCATTATGCAACTGCATAACTTCTCCGCGGACCGCAGATCCGCTGCGGAGTGAAGCAGAGAAATGGGCTAATTTTGGAGGTTGTTTTTCTATCAACTATGCGACCGCATAATCGTTTTGCGGGCCGTACATCCGTCGCAGAACCAGCATAAAGATTTCCCGAGGGAGATTCTGCGGTCCATTCTGCGACCGTATAACTTGTATGCATGTTGTAGTCCTTGTCGCAGACTGGACCAAGCAAGCCTAGTTTTTGGAACCATTTCTGCTGTCCATTTTGCGGGACGCATTCCTGATCTGCGGTGCACTCTACGACCGCACAGTTGAGTTCAGAGGGTCCATTTTCTGATTTTATAACCCGACCTCATTTTTATTAGAAGTCATTGGGGCTCGTTTAGAAGGCAAAAATCTATTGTTTAGAGAGAAGGGAAAGGATCTAGAGAGACAAGGAAGGGCACCCAACATCTCCATACATTGAATCCTTGCCCAAGTCTTGAAATTCAACATGGAAGAGCTCATAAGGTCTTCACCTAGGATGTAAGATTCTACTCCCTAGCCCTCTATTTCGGGATTGGATTGAAAGTGGGTAATGGGAAGAGTAATCCTTGGGTGTAGGAGTTGTTCCTTTTGCATGCATGTACCACCTTGGGTTGTGGGGAGGTTGTTGAACTCAAGTGGGTGAACATTGGGTTGTAGGATTAAGGAATCCACCACAGAAGAACCTTGAAATCATGATGCACACCTAGTGCTTGATAGAATGCTTAAATGAGTTGAACCCATGAACATCTTCCTAATTATGGTTCAAATTTGTCATGTCTCTAATAGATTGAAGTCGCTATGATTTCCTGGACATTGTAGTAATTTAAGGAAAGCTCAAGCGAGGTATGTTGGCTAAACTCCTCTTGTAAAAATCGAATTCCATGATGTCCTTGTAAGTGGCGATTATGATTGGCTCAATTTCTTATTTCTCATGTTTCGACTCCTTCCTACTAAATATGATTGTTCTAGAATAAGTGTTGTGTTGAAAGACATATGTACTCAAAATATGTTCCAAATGTTCCCATCATATCATGATTCCCTCCGAGAATGTAATCTAGTATGACCAATGTATTAAAGGTGTTGTGAATTAAAAATCATGTTTCAATTGCAAGTCATTATGCCTAATTGTGGGAGAGAAACTCAATGTGATTAAGACCCTTATTGCTCATATATATACCCTTAAAGTCTTGATTTGAAATTCTCTTATTGTTGATAATCCATGGTAACGCTTGAAGTTTATAGGGGTGAGTATGATATATGAAATATGGCCAACGTGTCGAGAATGATATTACAATTGTGGCCACTAATGCCAATGAAATGGAAAGATTTGTGAAAGATTATGAAATGAGCTGAAAATACTTTGAATTTATAAATGTTTTGGGATTATCGTTTAGTCACCGAGGAAGGGTAGGTCGAAATAACCTAACCCCAAAACTACATGTGCCGGTGTAGGAGTGATTGAGGGATAAATCCCCGTGTTGATGTGATGAGATTATTTCCCTTTATATGGGATGAGATTGATATGTTGAGATATTTCCCCATAAATGGGATGAGATGATTTCTAGGGAGATGTGATGTGATGTCGACCCATACGGCATTGTGGTAATACAGCTTAGCCAATCGGGATAAGATCGGACGCTATGCTGCACACATGGTGGTGTTGTGATTGTATGTCTTGGGGTGAGATTGCTTAGCCGATCGGGCTAAGATAGGACTCCGTGCTAAAAGCGCAGTGGTGTAGCAGTACTAAAGATCTCTCAACATAAAAATATTGAAATTTACTTGAAACTTACCTTTCTCTTAACTTGACACTTTAATATTGTTTGAGGTTACATACTAGTACTATTCCATATGTACTAACGTGCCATTTGCCGGGGGCGCTGCATCTTTAATGGATGAAGGTGGTTCCACAGCAGGCGGCATTTATCAGTGATAGTAGTATACCCTCTCCTTAGCTGACTTGGTGAGCCCCATTTCATTTTGGGGTCTTGTATCTTTTGCCCTCTATGTATAGTGTTTTGGAGGTATAGCCGGAGCCTTGTTGTTGGCACCATCATACTACTCTATTGTATCCATTAGAGGCTCCGTAGACATAGTGTGGGTTGTAACTTTATTTGGGAAAGTTAAACTAAAGGTAGTGTATTTGCATCATATGTTCCACTTCAAACTATGAAAGTGTATGTATTTTAAGACTTATAAATGACGTAACCAATGGTAAAGAACTGCTGTTTTTCACATGACCTCTCCTTGTCTAATTAATGAAATATATCATCTCTTTGTTCACGGGTGAGTTTGGGTAGAAGGAATTGTATATGCTTGCTTGACTAGGGTATCTCGGTTGAGCGCCGGTCGCGCTCCTCGAGGTCGGGGCGTAACATACGATCCCGATAGCAAATGCCAACCTACGGTCAAACTTCTAAACTTCAAATTGCCAAATTTTGGCAAAATAACACAAATCAACCTACGGACTTTCGAATACAATTCTGGGCATACACCCAAGTCCAAAATCACTATACAAATCTATCGGAGCCATCAAAAATACTGTTCTGGGGTCGTTTTCACAAAATAAACCATTGCACAACATAAACAACTTAGGCTTCTAAGCCAAGAATCAAAGGGTCCAAATCAACCCGAAATAAGTGATGATTGTGTCTGAAGCGGCTGGCTCCGTCCTACCTGAAAAAGAATAGAATCTAGCCAGTCCTCCCCTCTAGGGAGACCTCTACCCGCCCGTCCCCCACCCTTAGTTGGTTGTGCGGGTTGAGCGGTAACTGGAGCAGCAATCATGGCCTGTGAAGTCTGTGGACCTGACTGAATCCGTGGAGCCTAAGTAGTCGGTGGAGGTGCACCCCTCCTGAGTCTAGGGTAGTCCCTCACCATATGAAGGGTATCACTACACTCAAAGAAAGCTCTCAGTGGGTGTGGATGCTGGGACTGGCTCGGGCCTAGTCAGCTAGACTGACCAGTGAAAGCACCCCGCGAAGGAGGTGCACTAGAAAGTGGCTGAGCAAAGTGTGCAACCTACGACCTCGGAATATCCAGAGCACCACTAGAAGCTTGAACTACTGAATGAACTGGACGGATCACATAGCCTCTACCATGACGGGCTACAACTGGGG
>AWOL01S0021292.1:6747-16747 GCA_000715115.1 Nicotiana otophora
TTTTTTTGGAAAGGAAGGAATGCAGGGAAGAAGTCTTTCCTTTCCACTGGTTCTTGAAAGCTATCAATCCCCGCTTCTCCCTCTCGCATCGGTTCTGCATCAGATGATGAGCCCATGCGAAAACTTTCTCTTTTATTGGCGCCCGATAAGTAGGCTATTAGATTGAGTCGAAAGCCTACCAACGCATAAAGGTTCCGATTCGAGCGAGAGCCCAAACGGGTGAGGCGAGAAGATCTTGATCGAAAGCTCCACTGTTCTGAATAGTGAGAAAGACTTTTTGAAATTCGATCAAATCGATCGAGAATCTCATCATCTGTTAGGTGGGCCAACCGACCGACCGAGTTGGGCTGGGCGTCCATGTCACAGAACCTTTCTCTAGCCAAGAATCCCATTATTGATCGAATCGGGGCGGATCCAATTCATTGGCAAAAGAAAAATCTATCGTTTTAACACTCAGAAAAAAAACCTAGAAAAGAGGAAGAGTCACTAAGACAAGAGAGCTATAGGTAAGCAAGCAAGAAGGATAGGTGCAAAAAGGCGAGGCAAGGGGCTCTCCATCTCTAGGAAGATTGTGTCCAGGATCTGGTAATCTAAGCCTTGCTTCTTCTGGTCGGCTCGTATTAGCCTGTGCTTTATTACAGGTAGTCATTCCCCCGTTCCTTTAGTCTTTTCAAGGGTACTTTTTTCTTAAGTCGCGGTCATGTCTTGCCCCCCCAGTATAGTGACCGCTTCCATGTTTTCCCCGAATTTCATCAGTTCCAGGCTCAAGTGCCTGTTCATCCATCTTCATTCCAAACAAAGGCGAATATCTCCATTGAGTGACTGTAACTGCTATGGTTTACAGTCAATAGTTCTTAACCAACCTTTTTTTATTAATTAATATTAATTAATTTATTATTATATTATGTCTTTCCTTCTCAAGGGCTTGTGGTTTATTACACCAAAGGCTTTCAGTGAACTATTGAAGCTGTCGAGAGAGTACCAAATGCTGACGGTGACGAAGGTTACCAACTTTCGGTGGACGCAGAGCCAACGTGTTCAGTCGAAGAGCATAACGAGTCTAAGGTTACAGAAGCCTTCGCCAGCTTTGATAGGCATAGCATTGCAAGCAAATAGATTAGAGAGCTTACCCTTTCTTTCTATTAGAGTCGCGAGCTTGTTGTAGTCGGTCCTAAGGGGAGAACCTTGCTGCTTACTTGTTATATCCCCGCATCCTTGAACGGCTCGTTCTTTGAGCTCTACTTCCCCTTCCCCCTCTCCCCGTTCCTACAGTCCAAAATATGCCTATGGAGTATAGCGAAGTGGTAAGGAATCGGTTTTTGGTACCAACATGCAAAGGTTCGAATCCTTTTACTCCAAATTAAGAACACCCAATCGGATCTGTCAAGAACGAGCTAACGACTATAAGGAAACAGCTGACTGCAGTCCCCGAGCCCGCAAGCCAAAAACATATTTGACTTGAACCTACCTTTGCTAAGAGAAGAGAGAGTAGGGAAAGATCCGGCGATTTCTGCGAACAGTAGCAGGCAGCGCAGTAATGGCGACTGTGTCATCGTCTGGTGGTGAAAAGCCACCGGACCAGTCTCAAAATAGGCACAATCTAAAGGCGTATAAACCCCAGTTGGGCGCTATAATAATTTCCAATACAGATGCTGCACATCTTAAATTTGGAGATGTGACTACTGTAGCAAAACATCACAATGAAAATTCTGAAATTTCCCAGCTTGATTCTGGGTCAAATCTTGCAAATACAACTACATATGCTGGTTGTCTTGTTCAATCCAAACCAACAGGTATGTTCACTCAAACACAACTAAAAACAGTAGAATTATTTCACGAAGAACCAACTCTGATTTCTGACATGGAGGAACGAAAACAATTTTCAAGAGAAGAAGGTTTGCACCAGGCAATCGTGGTTAAAGTATCTGCACGAGCACCAGACTTGAAGGATATTCGAACTCTACTGCCCAAACAACTTAGAGTTAAGGGGCATTGTTTGATTGGATTATTAGCGCCAAGACAAGTTTTAATAAGGTTTGATCAGTTTGACGATTTTGTATTGTCCTTGACGCGATTAGTAACATATTTTGCTCATAATGGAGAGGAGAATCAATGTAGAATCTTCCCATGGTCTGTTGGATTTAATCCCAAGGACGAAACAGCAAAGGAAGTTGTGTGGATATCACTGCCAAACCTTGCGCCGGATCTGTTTGCAAAAAGTCCTCTATTATCTATAGCTTCATCGGTTTGCATCCCTATTGCAATTGATAAAGCTACTCAAACAAGATCAAGACCTAGAACTGCTAGAGTAAAGGTAATACTTGACCTCTCTGATAAATTGCCGAAGAGGGTACGTTTACAGCATGTTAATAATTCAACTGGTAAGGTTTTGGAGGTTTTCCAGGAGATTATATACGATAACTTACCTACATATTGCAATGTTTGCAAGCACCAAGGTCATGAAGAGGAGGTTTGTCGTCTATTCTTGAAAAACTATCCAAAAGAAAAATAGATGGAGGCACATGAAGTTGAATCTGCGGGAGATAAGTTTCAAGGAGACTTAAGGCAATTGTTGAATAAAAAATAGGCTTGGTTACTGGTGATCAGGGAGCTGGTGTATCCAATGTTAATGAGCATCTGGACACAATCAAAAAAGTGCAGAAGTTGGTTAATGGTAACAGTGTGGAATCTATGGAAAAAACAAACGGCGAAGGTCGAGGACCAGATGCTACTAAAGACCAACATATACCAGTTGTCACTCGTAATTTAACAGTTCCAGTCAGAGCTGTTGGTGATGAGAACATTAACCCTAATACAGGTGTTACATTAGGTCATGGAGGTATTGATGCTGAAGCAGGTTCAGAAAACTCCAGCCATTGTTGATACAAGATTGAAGGATATCCCTGCTGCTACGGTTTTCGCGAGGATGTACACAACTACTGTTGGTGCATTGAAGGCTGCTGCTGATCGAGCTAATACACCAAACAAAACTAATATGGCTAAACAAAATGGAGTTGCTGTTGAAGGTACTGCTGAACAAATAACAGCTATTACTAGTGATGTAACAGTTCCAATTGCAGCAGCTATTAGTGGGATTACTAAGGATTTGGAGAATAATTCAGCTGCAGTTTACGATCGCGAATAATTTGATGAAGCAGGGCATCGTTAGGGACAAACTCTCTTACAAACATTAACAAATGGGATAGATAAAGGAGATGGGCAAGGAATGCAATCCAATATACAATGCATGAAGGAACATGCTAGTAGACAACAACTACAAGCAAAAGAAAAGGAAGCTGGAGTTGTGCAGGTCGTGCATTATAAGCCTGTTTCTACTGGGGTTCTAGCTACTGTTAAGAATGTGGAAGGCCATGTGCAAGTTGCAAAATTTCCTAAGGATGATGGAGTGACAAAGAAAACAACAGGGGATGATTGGAAACAAGTGCAGCGATCTCCTAGTAGACAAGGTGCGTCTCCGGGTATGAAGGTTCAGCAACACCAGTTGAGTTTTCCAGGAAGTCGACATAATGCATGAAAGGTTATTGCCAATCCTAATGTTTTTGAAGCACTTGTAGATGAGGAGAATGATGGAATCAATCCATTAACCTTAACGCAGCAGCAACTCATTCCATTAGAGCCTACTGTTGCATTGAATGCAACGTTTGATCAAGCTACAACTAGCTTTGGTTATGCAGTGGAAGGTGAGGTGCAATTCATTGAAAAGATGAAGGAAGTAGCATATGTGATATGTCCAAATAAAGCTGGGCCACACGCAGCAACAATAGCCACTAGAAAACAGTTGGCTAAGGGTGATGGTAAGGGTGGAGATACAAGTAAAAAAGAGGAAGTTTGGAATGTGATATCAGCTGAAAAATCAACTACAAAGACAGTAATATCACCGAGGCAGCAGAATCCAGGTTTTCACGAAATTCGACCATCACTACAATGCAAATTTCTAATCAGGAGCTGGCTAAAATGGTAATGGATGCACATGCAGCTATGAAAATGAACACAACTACAATGATTAATGCACCTCTGGTCACGCTGAATACTTCAGTCTTTGAGATACCATCCCAATCGATGAAGTCTTTTGGTGAACATGCTGATGATTCTGGACTACAGATAATCTCAACGGGCAACAACCAACAGGCTATAAGGAGCAACAAGGAAAGACGAGTGCACCAACAGCTAATAAAAAGATTTGGGCTGACCAAGTGGAGGAGGAACACGATTCGGCAGAAATGTATTTAGGTACTAACGAATATGCAACAGCACTATTACCTTCCACCCCACGATCAAAGGAAGCATCATAAAAGGTACAAAAGGAGCAGGTTTCTAACTCAACATCAACTGCTCCAAAGAGGAGAGGTTTGAGTCCAAACGCTGTTGTATTTGTACCTTCGGGACATCAACAAAAGACAAATAATTCAGCATATTTAAAGGAGATCCAAATTTCATCCTCGAACATGGCAGCAACTACTGGAATTAGCACTTTAATAACTGCAACATACAATTTGACACCAACAAATATAATCCACGCTCTAGTTTCACATGGCATGGAAACATTGAGAGGTCTTGATAATCAGAGGAAAGATCAAATAGCACTGTCGAATGAGTACAGACATATTGATGATTTTGGGATGCATATGGGTCATGATTTTTATGAAGAAGGAGAAGAGGATGCACTACTGGATGCCACCTTTAACATTATAGCTAGGGAGGGAGATCTTTCACCAAGACATGAGCGAAGCGGATCCAACAAATACAAGAAGAAGGCACCAGACATGAAAAATAGTTGGGACGGCAAAGCAACACAAGAGGTTGTCATAGGAAACCTCCAATGAGAATGGCAAAGCAAAAGGCGACTGCCTCAACCACCTCCACAAGGTCCAATAGATCAAAAACGAAATGATAAAGTTTGAAAAATACTTGAAGGCAGTGGAATAAGAAGTGAAGGAGCTACCAATAGAAGAATGCACAAGGTTGAAGAAAGATGGGCACCACTCAATTTTTTACATTGTTATATTTTATCACTTTTTAAGTATCATCAATTGTAATATCATCATAGAGTATGTTATAAACTCTGTGATGATCATAGAGTACCTAATTTTTTCCAATTCATTTTTTCTTCTTGCTTGCTAGTAGATGAGGTTTATTATGCCTCAATAGGATTTATAAGGTAAGGTCTAGCATAGTATGTGTCTGCTATATTCCTATGCCTTTTGGAAGATCCAAATGGCTATGAGATTATATGCTCTCATGAGACTTTTTCCTGCAGCTAAACCATGCTCCTCTATATGAGGCTGTCATCTAAGGCAATGGAGGCGCAGAGGAGTGATTATATAGCCAAGGCATAGAGACAACACTACTGTAGCTTTTCCCTCCCTCACTTGTACTCTTCCGTTGTGATTTTTTCTTCTATTTTATTATTAAAAACAATAGCTACTAGGCTTGCCTAGTAGTATAATTTGCTTAAACAAAAACACAAGACTGACTTCAGCCATGTTCTTTTATCAATCTCCCGGCCCTTGCTTAAATGCTTGTTCCGTAAACCGGTCGCTGGTAGATCTGATCGGATCCCGGACACGCCAGAGCCCATCCCGGGAGGAATGCATGGTTCCCTGGCACTTTATGGGACAGACGTTCGTAGTCCTCCTCCATCTAATCTAACCCTACCTCATTCGCCCAGGCTTGCCGGCACAATAAGAGAATAAGGGAGCTAATCTGCTTGCTTGTGCAGGTGAGGACCGCTCGGCTAGGGCGCGCCAGAGGAGCTGAAAGCCACTTGACTGTAAGGAGAGGACCTTCGAGTGACTTTTTTCATTGCTCTTCGACAACCCTAACAAGTCACTTGAAGCTCTGCCTTTTGCTTTGCCCCGTGCTGTCTTCCTCCAGTTGCCCCCACCCAATAGCCAGTAGGCCGAAAAAGGTTGCAGTCAATTGCCCTTCCCGTTATCATCAAACAAAAGACTACCATACACGCCTTTTTCCGGCAAGCTACCCTCGCCTACCTCATCTATATGCATTTCTATCCGTCCGCACGCAAGATTATATCGACTACTCTACTGCCATCATTTCGAAGGTTTTTTTATTCAAAAGGATGGAGAATAAATAGCGTATTCATAATCTTATAGGCCCCGCACCGCTTCATTCAATTGCTCTGTCATAAGGAAAGGGAAGGAAATATGTTTTTGATCAATCGCCTGAACCTGCCTTTCTTTCTTTGCCAGGAGGGGTGGCCCAATCACTAATTAGATCTCTCAAAGGGAGCCTCATTCTGTCTAGAGGAAATAGCTTCGGTGGATCCGGTTGATTAAGTCGTTGTGTTTGTCGATACCCACCTGCTCGGAGTGCGGGTAAGGGCTCACCTGTTGATTGTGTCATTGCATGCTTTTTGGTAGAGCCCCCACCTCCCACGGCTACAGCCAGCACCAGGAGCCTAGAAAGGTATAGGCACCAGTTCATTCAGTCAATGAAGCTGCAGCCAGTTCTGATGATTATGTCCTTTCAAGTGGATGTTCTATTGGTTCAGCGATAGATGTAGTCGATGGGGTAGAGGTTATGTAGATACTCATCTAGCTCCTCATTTCCCCTACCTTCCCTGTAGGCTCCCTGCTCCGCCAGCGCAACAACTGTCCAAATCATTTGACACTTCTTCTCACTGAGTAGCCCCTCGACTTCCACTTTAGGTTCGGGGAGCTCCGGCAGGGGGACTTCAGTATCAGCAGAACCTTCCTTTTTATTCTCTCTCCTTTCCCTCATCTCCCAGGCCTCAACCGAATTTTCTCCATTTTGCTCAGTTGGGGAGCGGAGGTACCCTCGAGCGGTGGATGGGCTGTGATATTTGTGGTAGCGGGCTAGAACTCGGAAGGCTGGCCAAGGTTGTGTCCTTCCGAGCGGACGAGGTCGGCTTGGTGACCGAGGGCTTGCGTGGAGGCGGCATTGCAACCATGGGCTTGGTTATCACTTCATCATTTCTCTTCTTTTTTGAGGCCCGAGTGAAGGCATATATGTCAAACGGATTCACAATAAACAAAGGGGATTAAAAATAATAAATAAACGAAAGGGGGCTTACTCATGACGATGTCGGGCAGGGTGTCATAGAAAGATGTTTGGGGTAGTGGCTATAAGTTTGAAGGCTTTTGTCTCATTCGAGTGAGGATTTGAATAAGTAGAAAAGGAAATAATTAGGATTTGAACTTACCTTCCCTGGATGGAAGCGGTGACCGGGATAAGTGATATGCTTTACACGTCCGCTTCTAGGACATCACGCCCACGCGTCTCCTGATTGTAATGGTTGGGCTTGGCTCTGCTCACCAGTTGTGCTACATGAGCCTCCAGATGCCTCCAAGAAAGCGAAGGTTTTCGGGGTAATCACCGTGCGTCCTTCCCATGCTCCATGACAACGGCGGTACCCCGAAACAAAAGGGGCCAGTCTTCGTCGTGCCGGGCTATCCCGATCCGGATGCCAAAAAAATTTAGGGAAGCCTTTTTCTTAAAAGACTTTCTGCGACCGGTGAGAAAGCGGACGACTTTACAGATTAAAGGAACACCTTTTTGTTTCATATTGAGTCCTCTGAGGTGCGTCCCACTTGGTGTCAGATCAGCTCGACAGGTCACTCAATAGTCTTTCGCGGAGTATCCCTTGTTTTAGTGAACCCTGGGAGTAGTCGGCGGCTCGACAATCTTTATTCCAAAGGTTTACCGAGGTGACGATTTTGACATGTATTTTTTAATTTATTTGTAGGTTTCTCTACTTCAGGCTCTTCCGAGGGACTTTGTTTAAGGTGAGGTTCTATAGTGTGATGGTTACTTATGTTCTCCTCTCCCCTTCCCCGGTAGCTAGGAAAGATTTCTAAATATATTTCCTTCATTCTGTTCGGGGGCACTCTAAAGGCTTTGCAACCTTCAGAGCTGGTTGACAACCATCTAGTCAGTCCCTCTCGCTCTTTGATAGACATCTTTCGGTTCTCGGTTTCATCCGATGAACAACTTTAGGTCTTTATTCTGTGTCTTATCCTTCCTTGCCGATTCCCGATTTCTGAAGGAGTAGCGGCCTGTGTCTCCAGCTCTGGAAGAACTTTACTTATAGCTAACCTAGAGAGCTTTACTTTAAGATAGCTCAGGCAGGAACTCTTCTTTGGAAAGAGGAGTTGCTTGCCTTACCACACCAACAACCTTAGCACTCGAAGTTTTAGCAATGGGAAGCTAGGCAAAGGAATATTATATAGCAATTGAATATTCATTAGATAAGAGATTGTGGATCTGTTCTTAGTGAGGACAACCGGATTTGGACGATCAGGTCGGTTGAGGGCAGCAGCACACCAATAGGTGGATTGCCATTCTTGTACTGTTTGGGTAAAGGGTAGGAGGGCTCTTTCCCTCTCACCAGTAGTTACTATAATGGGTAGGGCAACCGGTTAAAACCAAATATCCAACAGCCGCTTTCCTTAATGGCTACCCACTTTCGAGTGAACTAAACTCTTGGACTGGCTGAAAGGGAAAGGGGAAACTGTACAATGTATTTTTCACTCGTTTATGAGACCAATGTCAAAGGAAAGGATTGTTGCACTCTCTTGCTTGAATGAATCGAAATTTGTGGATGCTTGTTCATTCGGGATTCTTCTATTCATATTTAGAACTGCGGGATCAACTACTCTGGCTTTTATCCTTTGGAACCTGTGGAACCCTAAAGACACTCGCCCGTTCAAACTCTTCTGTCCATCCCATCTAAAACCCTTGAATTAGTGAATCCGGGGACAGAGACCTAGCCCCTGCTTTACTTAAACAGCTAAGATAAGGTCTAAGACCGTATCTTCTTTTTCCACATCCTCATTCCTCCTTCTTTCCGGATACTTAAGCTTTTAATGCTACAGAACCATCTTTCCTAATCAATCAATTAAAATTAATGTGTAGGAACCTGCCCTCATCGAACTAAATGTCTACCCTTCTCGCATTTGAAGACAGACTAATGTTTAAGACCTCCTGCTTTTATGGAGATCCTTTCTTCTCTGACCGCCGAAGATTACCTATATATGGATGAATAACCGCGAAGTTCGACAATATTTTGAGGGAGGGGAGTCGACTGACTGACAAAGAACTGACAGAAGGGGAAAAGAGGAATGAAACCATTCGACGGAGTTGGAAAGGACTTTGCTAATCATAATAAGGTTGGTCTCACCTTCATCCGGGGACTCGAACGAGGTATTTTGTGCTTGCCCTATTGAGAGTCTCTTCCATTCTCTCTTCACCAGACAGATAGACAAATAGGCAATCCGATAGATAGATTATGGCTTCCTCACTATCAGCAAGCTCCCACAGGCGATGAACTGCTTCCGACTTCTTCATTCGGTTTGTAGCCATACCGTATAGAGTGAAAAATTCCTTTTAATGGGAGTAGCTCTATTCAAGCAAGCATCCCAGCGAAAAGATCCTTTGACAGTGGGCTCTTCCCAACACCGGGACTGACCTTATACAGAGAGAGGAAGATCAGCAAAAAAAGCTCTTTTTGAATCGGATATTGGATAGGCTAAGCTAGGTGTAACCCGCTCTCTACGGTTTTGCTTGAACTTGTGAAGCCCGGGTGCCTATGCGATTATTAAGGCAGGGTGCTATTGTACTAGTGGTGGAGTGGCTTGAATCAAATCGTTTGTCTAGAGAGGGTGTAGCGATAACCATAGTTGATTCTACTAGAAAGTAAAGATGTTGTATAGGCAACTGGCCTTAGAGTAGTGTATCGAACTAAAGGACAAGAGCGACCCATAATCATTGACGAAGAGGAAGGCTTGGAAAGGGATCAAACATATTGAGGAGGAGCTTTCACAAAGGCCAATAGCCGATAGCTGATGTCACTAGCCTTAACTTCTTTATCTACTTGAAAGCTGATGGGAGTACGGCTTTCTTCAAGGAAGTGTCCCATATGATATTATATTAGTAAAGAGCCCTTGATCCTAGATAAGTAAGCAGATATGCCTATGGCTGGAAAGATAGCGAGCGCTAT
>AWOL01S0021292.1:21747-42134 GCA_000715115.1 Nicotiana otophora
AGTATCCGCGTAGGTGCTTTTGACCTTGACCGAGGCTTTTCTAGTACGGACCTCGCGGAGTGCTTACATGAGGGTATACCTGGCACGGTTAACCGAAAATTGATGAAAGATTGGTCTGGAAGAATTGAAAACGTGATTAAGGAGTATGAGGACTATACTGGTGAGGTATGCGGCCCTAACTAGGATTATGAAATGCATTTTTTAAGGAAGGTGGAAAGAATTGATTCTCTCTCATCAAGAGTTCTAGCACGGTGTAGAGCTTAAAGAAAATACCAACCTTGCTACCTACCGTAGCTACACTGGCCCGACCATAGAAAAATGGCGCCCCTAGAGGAAGGCTGCGGTCTAGATGGCGGCATCGGCTACTGCCTATGCTAGGATGCATATGGACCCCATTATCCCTAATAATAAGCATGACTATACCGACACCGACTCTGTTGCGCTTGGTCATCCACTCCCTGATGAGCTGCTTTCTCCTTCTGTCTTAGGTAAGGGGAATAAAGAAGATTGGGGAACTTGAAAAAAGGATAGGCCCATCAACATTGACTCTTTAGATGATATCGAAGCGGAGTCCTCGGGGTAGTAGTCAATCCGATGTAGCTAGGCATTAGTAGACGAGTACCCATGAATATAGTATCCCTATACAACAGACGGCAATTCCATTCTAACTATATGTCTTGGGGCTTTCAAAGGCCTTCAAAGAAAGAAAGAACTGAACTCAAACTTTCTATTCTATCTCGGACCCAGCTGCTACTGAGAAAGTATCAGGAAATACGAAGATTCAAGAGGCAAGAAAGGGATTGGATAAAGACTGGTTCCAGTAGGGGACGTTTATGCCATTACTACATGATAGTAATAAGAAAATGCATAGGAGTTGTTAAAAGGTCCTATGCCCATCCGGTAGAACTAGACGATCTCGCTTTCGGCATAGCCAATTCAAAAAGGCGAGTGCAGCCTAGCTCACCCGGCTCAACAATAGAAATCCCTGCAGTTCAGCCACCCGCGGCTAATTCAAAAAGTCGAGTGCAGCCTAGATCACCCGGCTAAAAAATAGAAGTCCCTGCAGTTCAGCCACCCATGGCTAATTCAATTCAGTCTTCTTGAAGCTCTTGTGAAATGGTCTATGTCCTTCACTTTCCCTTCCATTCTTATGGTAACTAGGCCTGATAACATCTTTGCTAATCTTTCCAGACTAGGAGCTCTACTAGGCTGGACCGTGGGAAATTGCTTGATTTATGAAACAAAGAATGACGTAGGTAGATAGAAGCAGTATGAGTTCCCGTCGAAGGGCAAATGATTCATTTAGAAAAGATCCGATACTAGGTGAATGAAGAAAATGGGCTCTATTCTTGTATAGTGATTACTTTCATTCGTTCATGGTCCCATCTCTATCCGTGTTAGAGAATCTTCTCTCTCACTATAAAGTATATGTGTATATATACTTTAACAAAGCTGATCTGGATGTACACGACCCTGAGTACCATCAGGAACAGCTCTAACTGGCTATGCTGGAGGAGGTGCGGTAACCATAGTACCCTACTGCTGCATGCATGTCTGACCAGAACCACTATCTTGAGTGAAACCCTCGTAATCTAACCAACCTCTCTTCAAGTGTAGAAACTTTGAGATGTACCCCAACACTCGTCACGATGAGTGCGGCCACAAGTAGAACATGAACGTGACCCTGTCTGAGATGATCCACCTCTCTATCTCTGAGTTTGCTGCTCGCCCTGCTGGGCTGAGGGTGCCTCAGAAGTAACTTGAAGTGTTATTTGAGAAGGTTTAGACTGACCACGACCACCTCTTGACGCAAGGCACGACATAGTGGATGAGCACTTTTAAGACGTACCCTACAACATCTAGTCTTTAGATAACTTTTAATTTTATTGGAGATGGCAGATGAGGTGCAAACGGATAGATGGCATTACCAAGAACCAGATATGGTGCGACTGAACCTCAGCACGGAGGAGGCGTCAAAGATGATCGAAATCGGGATTTTTCTATTTAGTTAACACCTTTTCTCATTGAGTATTAAATTCTTAGTGTACCATAGGCGGTAATCTGGCTTTAATCGATTCCCTTCTTATAGTTAAAGATTTCAGTCTGGAAACAAAAACATCAGTAAGGTGTTTTCGTTCGGATATAAACATGGCAATCTACGTATGTGAAGTCTCGATGAAGCTGTCCAAGTGTAGATCCAACGCACTACTCAAGTAGGCTTTCCTACTGCCATTGAGAAAGAAATGCCCTTGACGCATTTCCACTTGCTTCAAGCTTTTCTTTCTAGTTGCTATATTCCAGTAGTGATTCGAGAAGGAATTCATGAGTGACTGACCATACTATGGAACTAGTCTACTGTTAAAGGGTGTACACCTCTTCCTCATGGATAGATGGTGCCACCGCGCTGTACAAAATCCTCTGTTTACGATTCTCTCAAATACGAATTTTCTTTATCAACATGGTAGCGAGAAGAGAGACAGCGGATGGAATTGGATTATCAATGGGGCTAGTCCACAGCTTCTGATTGAGAAATTCGAGGTTGCTTTGTCTGGTCAAAATGATACAATCTTTCCTTCTCGAATACACTTCTCTAGTTTTATAATGACATAAGGAGGAATCAATTTTGACTGATCAAGTACGGTAGACAACTGAACATGAAAGCAGTCTGGGTAAAGCTTCACACTTGACATTCCACATTGAAGTAGTGCCACCTTCTTTCTCTGATCTCATTATTAAATAAAAGTTTCTCAATCAAGCAATTATCCCTATGTAGGTACACAAAAAAATTAAGAAGTGTTCTCACGATGTGCACATATGTATAAGACTTTGTCTACTATTGAGCATTTCTTTCGGAACTTAATTACCGTCTCATAAAAGCTTTCGGTTNTGAGCACTTTTAAGACGTACCCTACAACATCTAGTCTTTAGATAACTTTTAATTTTATTGGAGATGGCAGATGAGGTGCAAACGGATAGATGGCATTACCAAGAACCAGATATGGTGCGACTGAACCTCAACACGGAGGAGGTGTCAAAGATGATTGAAATCGGGATTTTTCTATTTAGTTAACACCTTTTCGCATTGAGTATTAAATTCTTAGTGTTCCATAGGCGATAATCTGGCTTTAATCGATTCCATTATTATAGTTAAAGATTTCAGTCTGGAAACAAAAACATCAGTAAGGTGTTTTCATTCGGATATAAACATGGCAATCTACGTATGTGAAGTCTCGATAAAGCTGTCCAAGTGTAGATCCAACGCACTCAAGTAGGCTTTCCTGCTGCCATTGAGAAAGAAATTCCCTTGACGCATTTCCACTTGCTTCAAGCTTTTCTTTCTAGTTGCTATATTCCAGTAGTGATTTGAGAAGGAATTCATGAGTGATTGACCATACTATGGAACTAGCCTACTGTTATAGGATGTACACTTCTTCCTCATGGATAGATGGTGCCACCGCACTGTACAAAATCCTTTGTTTATGATTCTCTCAAATACAAATTTTCTTTATCAACGTGGTAGCGAGAAGAGAGACAACGGATGAAATTGGATTATCAATGGGGCTAGTCCACAGCTTCTGATGGAGAAATTCGAGGTTGCTTTGTCTGGTCAAAATGATACAATCTTTCCTTCTCGAATACACTTCTCTAGTTTTATAATGACATAAGGAGGAATCAATTTTGACTGATCAAGTACGGTAGACAACTGAACATGAAAGCAGTCTGGGTAAAGCTTCACACTTGACATTCCACATTGAAGTAGTGCCACCTTCTTTCTCTGATCTCATTATTAAATAAAAGTTTCTCAATCAAGAAATTATCCCTATGTAGGTACACAAAAAAATTAAGAAGTGTTCTCACGATGTGCACATATGTATAGGACTTTGTCTACTATTGAGCATTTCTTTCGGAACTTAATTACCGTCTCATAAAAGCTTTCGGTTTCCTAAATAAAGGTAGGACCTGTGAGAGGCTTCAATCATATTTTCTTGACTAGTAGACGAAAGCTTTCTCAAAATAAAAGAATATTCTAATTTTTGAGTAGGAGATGCTTCTCGGTCTTTCCTCTCCCGAGCAGAGAAAACATCAAGGTGCGAAGCGACAAACAATTCCCGAGATGCTGGAAAGGCTCTTTCGTTGCTACCTCATTGCTAAGGCTAGTACTGGAGGGTGGGCTTAGAAAAAGTCTATCTGCTAACCAAAAATATAATATATGATCCTTGGCCCAGATCCGAAAGTAGGCCTAAACCACGGTTCTCAGGTTCTAATTTGGCCATGTCAGCCTTTGATTACAAGAATATACAGTGCTGATTAGAATAGAACCCTTACCAGCCCTTAGTTTTTAAATTTCCAGATTCTCATTGATAATTTGAATCATTCAAGACAATGGATTCACCTCTATTAAGATCCGTTAAGTCGGTGAATACAAATGATAGCTTCAGCCGAGAGAAAGTTGAGACTCTTTTTGAAGAAAGAACCTAATCTAGCTATGCTTGCTTACCTATATTGCTTAACGGAAGTGACTGAAGTTGAAAGAGTTCCAACTTGAGACTTGTTTTATTTATTTCTTGAGAGAGAGAACCAATCCTAAGTAAGTGGAAGAAGGATTCCTAATAACCTGTACTTGTCGCTTTATTCTAGTTCACTGGCTCCTCCTTCTTGGATGCCATATCCTTCTTTCTAAAAGTATGCCAGGCACTTCTCCCACTTTCAAAGGGAAGACTGTTAGCAAGAAGGAGCTCTTTTGAGTTGAGGTTTGAAGGCAAAATCCGATAAGGTTAGGATACCTTTGATTTGAATTTCTTTACCATCGGCACCCTAGCAACATAAAAAATAGAACATGGTTGACCTTGCTATTGGGACTTTGCCCATACAGGCTAAACTTATCACCCCACTGGCATGGAAGAAAATTGAGGGAAACAATTGACTGCTATAGAAGAAACAGCTGCACATTCAATTCATATTCCTCGATAAATGACTTTTGTGAGCAGACATCTGAGTTTCATTTTAAAGCTAAAGGCACTAATCACTAAAAAGATAGGAACTAAGACCCGGTCTGGTACCCACAACAGAGAGATCAGAAGAACGCACGAAAGAGATTAGCCACGCCTTTATCAAGTAAGAATTTTTCTTTGTTGGTTCATTTTAGGATGTAAAGTATCCCTTTTCTTGTAAGGATTTTTTATGTTCTCAGTATTGTATCGAGTGGATTGGAGGCTTTCACCCTAAGGCATAAGACTTTCAGTAAGCCTTTCATTCAGGGCCTAATCCTTGTATTGCTAAACTCCCTCCCAAATCAAGGGCTATCAAGTTTATGTTCTTACAGGTCTTGTTTCACCATTGATTGGTCTACCGGCAAAGGTTTAATTTCCTTTGGCTTGAGGTGGAAAATATCTCTTATCCCGTAGATCTCGTACGCTTTCCATCTAGTCTCGTAACTTTCCATTAGCTATTCAGTACTACATCCGTATTCTGTAAAGTAGCTATTCTGTGCCAGCTTTCTAGTCTTCGAAGTTATCGATTCCCTAAGCATTGGTTATGTAGCGGGGGTTGCGGGTCTATCACCATTCAGGTATCGTTTAGCCAACATTGTAGCCCTCCTTTCTTTGTCTATTTATCTAGAACCCCCAATCTCTTTTTACTGTGCCCGAGAAAGAAATGATCCAGTTCGGGACCCCGGGAGAAAGGACTGACTGCTGCTTCCTCCGCTACAATTGGTGGTTATGGATTCCGAAAAGGAGAGGGTGGATGTAATTCATCTCGAATGTAGTGAGAGGGGTAATAGATTATTACCGTTTAGTTTATGTGACGTACCGAACCTCTCGGGTGACCTTCCCCTTCTTTACACCTTCGTATGACTAGTCTTATTTTCTTTATTCCTTCCTTGTCAGAAATCGCCGGTTGGGTTGGTCCGACCAAGAAAGGCATGGGGCTTTTGGGCCTTGCTTGGGCCGACTATTGTATGGCTACCTAGTAATTTACAACCATCACTCTATCTAGCCTAAGGAATTTGCTATCCGCGCTTTGTTTTTTGATCTTGTACCTTAGTACACTGAACACTTACCTAATCTTGAATCTTGAAAGTAGAATTTCTTTTTCAATCAACTGGCATACCTTGAACCTAGCCCTAAATTCTTTCTTTATTTTATCTTATCAAATTTCTAGTTTGTGATCGAGGGCGGCCAAATATGAGATAGGTTGCAGCTATAGTCAGAACGGAACCTGGCTATTTTCGTAATGTTGACCCCACAGAGCGGTAGCGAAAGAGACAATAAATGGATGGAAATTCTCCACTTTATGGTTTCTGCCGCTTATATCTCCGGCGCTCTAAATATCGGGTATGATTGTTACTTTATTGCCTTGCCCCACTCCCACCCACCTCTTCCGTAAATACAACCTCAATCATTCATTACATATGATATATCGAGAGTTCAAGACCATAACGTAATTCATTTAGAGAATGTCGAAGAGAAAGTAAATCTGGTTCCGAGATCTGGAAAGCTGTGAATACAGTTAGTGAATCTAGACCGGGAAGTGGGGTATCCCTTGAAAAGAGGTCGGCCTTAAGTTCTAGCTTAGATAGCTTAGACTGAAGAGTTGTAGCTTGGCTTTCTGAAAGAGTCATTTTCTCGTTATTAGAGAGAAGCATAAGCCTTAGAAGGGAGCACTCATGGCACACTTACTATATCCGATTTAAGCCTCACCTTACCCTTTCCTTAACTAACCTACCTTGCTTTTCAAATATAAATAGAAAACCACTCAGGTCATTAGCTCCTTTCATCATGGGTCACGTTCCCCAATCAATTTTGATCACTAAAAAAGAACTCCGCAGGACCTTCACCCGGAAGACAGAATCAAAGGTAGACAACAATCAGTTGTTTCACTTCAGTAAGAGGTAAGGCAGAAAAAGGGAAAAAGGGAAAAGGGAAAGGCACCTTGCATGCTTTTCATTTACGTGGCTACATACTTGTAGCGGTCAAAGGGCATATTTATTATTATTTATTTTTTATATAAAGGAAAGGTAATTGTATGGGCCTTTGCTTCGAGAACAATCATATTAGCGCCTTCGCAGCCTGCCTTTCCATTCTTCGAGTGCAATTCCTTCTTGAGGCTTTTCGTTTTGACTCCTACCGAAGCAAGCCTCTCAAGTGCTGACCTTTATTCCCATCATTGAGCGAAGCAAGACTTTCAAGTGATGACCTTTCTTCCCTCCTTTGGTGAGCTGACCTTCTTGTGTCACAAGTGATGTCAAACCTCCTTCTTGTCTTCTATTCCGGGAAGTGGTATAATAGGTCCCCTAAGGGTAGCCCTTTGGCAGCTGTCCGAGCCTTCCCTAAATTGTGCCTTTCGAATTCGCTTCTGTAAAGAAATGAGAAGAGAAAGGTGTCAGCTAACTAAAGACGATGATGGAAACTATCCCAGAAAGGTGAGCAAGAAGTGTCTTCACTACTAGCTAGTATTGAAAGTAAAAAAGGCCTACCTTCGCTTTGTGCGCTAAGAGCTTTCTTTCCTATAGGATATGAAGAATGGAACAGGAAGATAAAAGGACATTCTTCAGAGTGAAACTGAACCAGATAAAGGCCCTTCTCTCCGTGATCAACTTCCTTTCGTAGTAC
Source organism: Nicotiana otophora (assembly GCA_000715115.1). Lineage (NCBI taxonomy): Eukaryota > Viridiplantae > Streptophyta > Magnoliopsida > Solanales > Solanaceae > Nicotiana > Nicotiana otophora. Next base: position 29,361 of record AWOL01S0021292.1, read on the forward strand.
CCATACCCCCAGGGGAATTCGAATCCCCGCCGCCTCCTTGAAAGAGAGGTGTCCCAACCACTAGACTATGGGGGTATATTGAATAGACTTTGACTAAGAATAATGTNTATTGGGATAGCACCTTTTCCTCCTATTTAGTAGGTCTTCTTGCCCGTTCAGTTCCTCTACTGGTAGTCTAGTTGTAGTTTTGAGCGGGTGAACCCATGTTCTATCTCGTAGTCACCTAAGCGGCAGAGTCTGTAAACTCAAATGGTCTGAGAGTTGCCTTTGGCTTCTGAACCTCTGAAACTGGACTTACGCAAGCTACCAAGCTCCTCTTCCCCCTTCATCACTCTCTATCTCCGGCCCTTGCCATTAGTTAGCTTGCACTTCCCTTGCTTGCCTTCTTTTCGTTTACGTGGCTACATACTTGTAGCGATCAAAGGGCATATTTATTATTATTTATTATTTATATAAGGAAAAGGTAATTGTATGGGCCTTTGCTTCGAGAACAATCGTATTAGCGCCTTCGCAGCCTGCCTTTCCATTCTTCGAGTGCAGTTCCTTCTTGAGCCTTTTCTTTTTGACTCCTACCGAAGCAAGCCTCTCAAGTGCTGACCTTTCTTCCCACCTTTGAGCGAAGCAAGCCTCTCAAGTGCTGACCTTTCTTCCCCCCTTTGGTGAGCTGACCTTCTTGTGTCACGAGTGATGTCAAACCTCCTTCTTGTCTTCTATTCCGGGAAGTGGTATAATAGGTCCCCTAAGGGAAGCCCTTTGGCAGCTGTCCGAGCCTTCCCTTGATTGTGCCTTTAGGCTTTCTTCTTGCTGCTTTGTTTGCGCTTTCGAATCCGCTTCTGTAAAGAAAGGAGAAGAGAGAGGCGTCGGCTAACTAAGGACGATGATGGAAACTATCCCAGAAAGGTGAGCAAGAAGAGTCTTCACTACTAGCTAGTATTGAAAGAAAAGAAGGCCTACCTTCGCTTTGTGCGCTAAGAGCTTTCTTTCCTGTAGGATAGGAAGAATGGAATAGGAAGATAAAAGGACATTCTTCAGAGTGAAACTGAACCAGACAAAGGCCCTTCTCTCCGTGATCAACTTCCTTTCGTAGTACCCATACCCCCAGGGGAATTCGAATCCCCGCCGCCTCCTTGAAAGAGAGGTGTCCTAACCACTAGACTATGGGGGTATATTGAATAGACTTTGACTAAGAATAAGGTTCCCTTCTCTTCCACTCTATCTCCTTATTGGATTGGTAGGTACATTCCTCTTTCTCTTCTCTTAGTCGACTAGACTTCCCTCACATCCTACTCTTCATTATAGAAGGTTCTTTATTCCAAATACTGGCGAATCACCTTCATTCAATGCTAGAATCTCTCTCAGCTGAAAGAAGATCAACTCTCAAGCTCACCCCTTTTTTGCTTTAGTCAGAAGAGCCTCTCTCCTCATCGAGTTCTAAATCAGCAAGAGAAGAGGGACCTATAAGACAACAAGGAAGTTTGATTTACATAAAACCTCTTGCAAGAAGATTCTATCTATCAGGTAAAGCCCTTTTGACTAGAAAGTAAAATCTTTGTCAAAGACAAATCTAAAGGCTTGAACAGTTAGGAATGAAATTGCCTACGGGAAGAGTGAGCTATTCTTTCTCACCTTCGGCTACTAAAAATCTGCTTATTTTCTTCCTCATCTTAGGCATAGATAGAATTCGCTCGCCTAACCCTGAATTGCCTTTATAGCCTTAAGGCAATATACTCAACTATCCAAAGCGTAACCCAGTACAGATCTGATCCTAAATCGCTCTACGCTTTGGGCCGGCTAACTCTTTGAATCCCACTAATGCCTTTTGAAGACCTTCTTCCCTCTACCTTGATGAAAAGAGTTCCAGTGAGCTCGCCAAGGAAAGCGAATTAATTCTATCAAACTCTTTCTTCCCAGCTAAGCTAAAGAAGATCTAACCCTCCTCTTCCACTGAGGCCACTTTGTTTTAACCATTTAGTTATTTTCCACATCGAGAAAGAGATCGAGGATAGGTCGGAATCTTCTTCCTTCGAAGGACTTTCTCCTTCATCAAATGAATTCTCTCCCATGACCCCATTCAATCAATGCTTATTTTTTCCTCCTTTCCGCCTTCCTACGACTAGTCTTATTTTTATTATTCTTTCCGTGTCATGAATCGCTCCTTCCCACCTTACAGAGAGGGATGTCCCTGCCCCACCTCAGGAAGGAGAAGGGCTTATACTGCTCGCCTGTCGCTGTCGAGTTGCTTTGTGCTTGCTCCTTCTAGCTAGTCGTGACGACCTCTCATTATTCTTTTTTCCAATCGCCTTCTTCCTTTGTCTTTTCCTTATGGCACGTCTGAGCTCGTATCCGTCTCAATCTCTGATTAGCGAGTTCAGTTGCTTGCTGGGCAGTAGAGTCGCTAGACTGACGACTGAGTGCCCTCTCTATCGCCTTAATTGTCGGTATAGTCCTCATTCTTGCTAGCTCACTTGGATTCTCTCTCACTAGCTTCCCTCTTGCTTGACTCACTCTGATTATGCACTTGCCGAGTGAGCATAGCTTGCAATCACTCTGAGTCTCGCTAATTGCTCTGATCCATTTGCTTATTCTTCTCTCCTTTTGTGCTAGACCGAGTTCGTTCATTCTCATTCGTAGTAGGGGGCTTCGCTGACAGAGTGCTATACATTGTCTAGCCTTTGTCAACTTTCAACAGTCTTCTGCTTATGCCACTAAATAAGCCTTCAAAGTAATTAAGAGTGAAGTGGACTAGCGACCGACTGGCAACCAATAAAGTATCAGAGTGACCGGTAAGCGACATGAGCGAAGAAAAAGCCTCGTCTAGCAACAAAGAGACGAGTGACCACAAGTTAGCAACAACGAAAGAATGAGCGATAACATCTCGAAAGGCTTTAAGCATCTTGCATCTTGCATCTTGTAAGAGCCTACCTCTACCCAAAAGCAAGATAGGTGGCTAGGTAGAGAATACCTAGTGGCGCGAGATAACTCTCTCCTTTGTACTCGGCTATTTATCCTGGCCGAAAGGGAACTCTTTCTAGTTGGGGCTGGAAGGTGACTGAACTCCATTCATGATCCCAGCCCTGGAATCACTTAAGACTCGTACAAGCAGAGTCTTTAAGTAGATAAAGATAAGATAATAAGCATCTTGCTTGCTTTTCAAATCGACGTCGCGCCTACTTGTGAAGAGTCATCGGCAAGATTCGTCTGTGTGCCACACATAGGATCTGAAGACTGAGGTCACTTCTTATCTTACGTGATTGACGGTGACACCTCCTAAACTTCCTGTGCTTGGATCCACAGCGTGGTATCTTCCACCCTTCATTAATGCTAAAAATACGTTGATGAGAAGGGGGTATTTGCCGACAAGAAGCCTTTTTTTCATTTAAAGGAGTCTAGTCTGTACGGATGCGCTTACCCCTGACAGTGATGGATATGGATGACGAAAGCCCGCCAGCGAAAGCCGAAGCACAGGTTCGCAGACCTCTCTGAATCCCAAGAAGGGGATTTACGGTCAACGCTATCTCACTCAAAGAGCATGACCCCGTTGACGAATAGAATATCTAAACTGGGGCTGGGGACTTTCATTTGATCGAAGGGCTTCTTTCGCCTTTCAGGTCTTTCTCGCGTCTTGCCGGGCATCTAGGAATACAGAGATTCTTTAATTAGTCAATCTTGGTACCGGTTTTTACTGAATCCGCATTCCCTAAGGAGGCCTGGTCAATCAGATGATTTTGTCTGGTTGAAAGTAGTCAACCGGCTTCTTCACTCAAGCAGCACTCAAACGAAAGAATAAGCAAGAGGAAGGAGTTGTCCATGGGATGGACAACGAAGTGTATCGATCCTCCCCGGCCTCTTCTCTTTTTAGTGGGTGAGGAGCTCTATAGTCCAGGTGCACTTCTTCGTAGAATTCCCAGTATCTCTCGGCGTATCACCAGTATTTCCTTCCGGTGATTCATCGATTGTATCTCTGAGGCCTATCGCCAGTATCTCTTACCTGTTCGGGTCATTCTCCCATTCTTCGATCTCTAGATCGAGTTGCTAGCTTCTTGTCTACCAGTCCTGGATGTAGATTCTCGACGAATCAGCGGTATTTCCTTCGTCATTTGATTTGTTCTCCGATGCCAATCTCTCTCTTGTTACCGAGCTAGAAGCTAATCGAAGCATGCTTCAACCAATCAATGTTGTTTTTTCTGATATCAATGCTAGCATCTCTTGTTTGGTGATCTGTACTGAGGTGTTCGCAAGGAGCTATGCCCAAGGGGGAGGGTGTCGAGAGCGAGGATCCATTTTCTGCATCTCGAATGGTTTAGTAACCCGCTCTTGTAGCTCTTGTTCCTATGTTATGAAGCTAGGATTCCTCTTGTTCTTCTCTTGAGCTTGTAAAGGAGCCTCAACCTTGGTATCGACGAATCACCAGTCTTTCTTTTAGGGTATTATCCGCTGGAGATCTGGTGTTGTAGTTTATTGTTAGCTGGGCCTAGGAGCCAACCCCGAAGCCAAGGTCGAACGCAAGCCCGAAGCGAACCCAAGCTTAAGGAGCTCTGAGCCCCAAGCCAGCACTTGCTACTCTCTTGTTGGTGATCGTGTTTGGTANGGCAAGATTCGTCTGTCTGCCACACATAGGATCTGAAGACTGAGGTCACTTCTTATCTTACGTGATTGACGGTGACATCTCCTAAACTTCATGTGCTTGGATCCACAGCGTGGTATCTTCCACCCTTCATTAATGATAAAAATACGTTAATGAGAAGGAGGTATTTGCCGACAAGAAGCCTTTTTTCATTTAAAGGAGTCTAGTCTGTATGGATGCGCTTACCCCTGACAGTGATGGATATGGATGATGAAAGCCCACCAGCTAAAGCCGAAGCAGAGGTTCGCAGACCTCTCTGAATCCCAAGAAGGGGATTTACGGTCAACGCTATCTCACTCAAAGAGCATGACCCCATTGATGAATAGAATATCTAAACTGGGGCTGGGGACTTTCATTTGATAGAAGGTCTTCTTTTGCCTTTCAGGACTTTCTCGCATCTTGCCGGGCATCTAGGAATATAGAGATTCTTTAATTAGTCAATATTGGTACCGGTTTTTACGCATTCCCTTAGGAGGCCTGGTCAATCAGATGATTTTGTCTAGTTGAAAGTAGTCAACCGGCTTCTTCACTCAAGCAACACTCAAATAAAAGAATAAGCAAGAGGAAGGAGTTGTCCATGGGATGGACAACGAAGTGTATCGATCCTCCCCAACCTCTTCTCTTTTTAGTGGGTGAGGAGCTCTATAGTCCAGGTGCACTTCTTCGTAGAATTCCCAGTATCGTTCGGCATATCACCAATATTTCCTTCTGGTGATTCATCGATTATATCGCTGAGGCCTATCGCCAGTATCTCTTACCTGTTCGGGTCATTCTCCTATTATTCGATCTCTAGATTGAGTTGCTAGATTCTTGTCTACCAGTCCTGGATGTAAAGTCTCGATGAATCAGCGGTATTTCCTTCGTCATTTGATTTTTTCTCCGATGCCAATCTCTCTCTTATTACCAAGCTAGAAGCCAATCAAAGCATGCTTCAACCAATCAATGTTAGTTTTTCTGATATCAATGCTAGCATCTCTTGTTTGGTGATTTGTACTGAGGTGTTCGCAAGGAGCTATGCCCAAGGGGAGGGTGTCAAGAGTGAGGATCCATTTTCTGCATCTCGAATGGTTTAGTAACCCGCTCTTGTAGCTCTTGTTCCTATGTTATGAAGCTAGGATTCCTCTTGTTCTTCTCTTGAGCTTGTAAAGGAGCCTCAACCTTGGTATCGACGAATCACCAGTCTTTCTTTTAGGGTATTATCCATTGGAGATCTGGTGTTGTAGTTTATTGTTAGCTGGGCCTAGGAGCCAACCCCGAAGCCAAGGTCGAACGCAATCTCAAAGTGAACCCAAGCTTAAGGAGCTCTGAGCCCCAAGCTAGCACTTGCTACTCTCTTGTTGGTAATAGTGTTTGGAAGCTCTTCGGTGTATCGACATCCAGGTATTGCACTCGATAGATCCTGCAAATATGCTGCCAATTTGTGGGTGACTGTTCTTCGATCCAAACTGGTGATTCACCGCATTCCTTTCTCTAGTCAGGAATGGAGTCAGGGATGCCCAATTCAAGATAAGTCCTAAGGTTCTGTTAAAGTATCCTTAATAGCATCTCTTTCTCTAGAATCCTGGATTGTAGATCTTTGGCGAATCAATAGGGGTTCTTTCATAATTAGGTTGTTCTCCAAACCTTGTTTGTTACTGAGCTGGGTAACTCAAACCGTATCCCCATCCTTTCTTAATAGTAGATAGATGTTGAGCTGGAGACTCCCTCGATAGGGCATCTCAATCTGGCTCTCAATCTATCGTGTAAGGAACGAAGACCATAGGCATAGGGTAATAGCTCCTTACTTTTAATTAAGATAGGGGCTCGTTCGATACAAGTATTTCGTTTTGATCTCCTCCCTCTCTTATTTCTGTAAAGAATTCTCAAAAAAGGAGTCAACCTGTCTAAACTTCACTACAAAAATCTTACCCTCGCTGCTGGTCTTTAAACTTGCAACTGCTATCTAAGTCTAAGACAAGAAATTTTTCTTACTTATAAGTTTGATCTTACACTAGGAGCCTTAGAAAGAATGGTTGGAACCAGTATGACCTATGAGACTACTCGAAAGGAGGCTTCCTACCAGTACTAGAGTGGGATAAGTAAACCTTGCCTTAGGTCAATCCCTTCCCCTACTCGGGCAAGCAACAAACCTTTTTTATTAACCTTTTATGATTTATTCACTTCCTCCAGCATTGGCTTCCTTCTAACCTATCATTTCCCCAAGAGCTAATTCGATAGCAGTTGCATCAGACCTAGCTTGGAAAGAGAAGAGGAATCCTTATCTGAGCCGATCGTTAGCCTATTTCTTCTTCTAGAGTGAAGTAGATTACTCTTGCGCTGTGCGCTAGGGAGTCAGACTATGCTTAGTTCTCATTTATTTTTGCACTGTGTGAGTTCTTTCTAGGAATCAAGTGCCGCAAAGGGTTGACAGGGCAGTTCGGCTAGTAAAAAAGGAGATGGTACCGAAGCAGGAGGCTCGTAGACGCTACTAGTGTAATGACTAGTCTAATCTCTTTTCCCTACGTGAACTTTTTATTATGTAAACCCGGTGTGTTATCTAAGCCTTTTAACTAGTCCAATGGAAATCTCCTCTATTGTAGCAAAAGCAAAAACAAAGGGTACTCGCGCTGCAGCTTGCTTGCCTAAAATTAAAATCCTTACTAGCCGAAGTAAGGGACTTTCTTACTGGAGCATACATAACAGACAAGGACTTATAAGACTATTCTTAGCCTGTTATTCAAGAATCTTTCCTATGAATGGATGATGAGTGGAAGCGAGATTGGATTTTAGTATAGAAACTACAACTACAGATTTGATCCCTTTCTCTTAGGGAATCTCAACTAGACGAGGGAGATATAAAGGTAACGTTGACGCTACGAAAAAGAAAGTCATTGCATAAGTAATGATGAGCTAATTTCTTATTAGAAGCCTATTTGACTAGACAAGTCTCCTTTACTAGGGGCTTCCCACAGAGAAGTCTTGATCTGGCTTGCCAAAAGAGTTTAATATTGAGAATGTTGGATGTATTACACACTGGTGGAATTGCATAAGTAATAAGGCTTTTAACTATCTTAGTGAATCGATTTAAACTAGTAAATATAGTATGTTTTTGTTGGCAGTGAGTAAATCTTTGATTTAGAGTCAGCGTATAGGCCGACAAAAAATGCTTTCCCGTTCAAAAATTTGAATCCTATCTGTGGCGCCTCCCCTTCATGTCTACATGAGGACTAAAGAACGAGTGAATCTTGTTTTAGGGTTTATGCACATTGCCGATCATGTGGTCAGTTTCCCTGCTTTCGATTCCGACCAAGATTGACTTATTATTTCTCCTCGTCCATTAGTTCAGTTCCTTAGTTCAATCAGTCCCTTCCTCAAAACCTATTTCCGTAAGTGCCACTGCTCTTATTCCACAATATGGGATTGCTGGTTTCACATGCCACCTCGTTAATATAAATAAATGAAATTGCAATCTCCATTCTACAGCTACTCTGATGTCTCGCCTGCCTGCTTGGTTATAGGGATATAAGTGAGCAGGGCTTTTGAAAATAGAGAGGTAGAGCAGCTAGGAGATAAATATTAGAAGAGCCCTCTCTTTTCTTCTGGAAATCGAGTTCGCTGGGCTGGTTCCCTGTCCCCGATATTACACGAAAATATTGATTGGTTTACCGTATTCATGAAAGCACTTGCCTCTCTGGTGGTCCTTTACATTTCTAAAAGAGAAGAGAAGAGAGGTAGTCGCAGTAGTAGAAGGAGCCCTAAACCCTGAGGATCACTCGACCCCGACCGGTCAATCTTCTGTCATTGCTATATCATGTGCGAAGGGTTGCCCATGCTCCTAATTAAGTCCATCTGGGTCTTCCTTCCATCTTTAAATTAAGGTCCAGACTCAATCAGTTATCCTCTCCAATTGGCGCACGTCGAAAGAGAAGGCGGAGGAAGGAACTGATTGAATTAGTCTTAGGTCAAGGACATATCCGTGTATTACGAGATTAGGCCGATCAGAGAATGCCAATTATTAATTAATAATAAAAGAGGTATCGAATCTTTGCTTTAACAACTTTCAAAGTTGCACTAGCATTAGCAGGAGGAGGAGCACTAGTAGAAAGAACCTAGCTCAAATGTCCATAAAGATGTTATCCAAGTTATTCAAAAGGAAGTCGATAAAGATTAATCCCCTGCTCATAGTGCTAGCTCTTTATGCCTTGCACTGAAAAAGAAAGATCAGATGCGCCAACTCTGCTCTTTGCATGTTTTCATGAATTATTGAACAATTTATGCGACGTTAATCGAGGCTAGGTATGACCAATTACTATTGAATTAGCCCTAATTTCTATAATAATGTTTATCAGAATCGCTAGTCGTAATAGCTCCACAAGGTAGAAGAAGGCTAAGTTGCCCCTCTGTTGTCTCGCACACCAAGGCAAAAAGAGATTCAACAGTCAGCTGGGGAACCAGAATCTAAGCATACCAAGACTTAGGATAAGAAAGGGTAAGGCATCTAAGAATAAGGCAGGTAGACCCATACTCAGGCAAGAAAGAACGTCTCTTACAGAAAAGGCAGGAAGAAGAGGCCATCGCTCTACAGGAAACCTAATAGAATGGGTGGATTCTTAAGGTGGAATGGACAACTTATCATAGAAGAATATTTATTACATCAATTACTGACTATACGGACAAGGCAAGTCAAAGCAAAGCCGATGCACCTGATACGACTAAAAAAGAGAGCAATGGTCCGAAACCCCAAGCAATTGACCAGGAGAGGATCATCGGGAATGGACTAAGGGCCTACCAACCCTTTCTTAATCTAAGGCATCTACCCCTGGCAGAAAAGAAGACGGAAAGAAAGCCGATTGATACCTTAGCTTTGAACCAGCTTCTTCAATCCTGCTGCTCTTCTCCCTCTATATAGCGCGGGTAGCTTGCTTCCAAGCCACTGGCCGGAACCAGATAAGGAACAAGAGAGAGAAGCAGCTCAATTTCAAAGGTTAGGCGCGATNGCCCTTTCGTAATCTAAGGTATCTACCCCTGACAGAAAAGAAAACGGAAAGAAAGCAGATTGATACCTTAGCTTTGAACCAACTTCTTCAATCCTGCTGCTCTTCTCCCTCTATATAGAGCGGGTAGCTTGCTTCCAAGCCACTGGCTAGAAACAGATAAGGAACAAGAGAGAGAAGCAGCTCAATTTCAAAGGTTAGGCACGATAGCCATTAGTACAGAATGAGATGTTTGGGAGAAAAGCCCCGTCTCATGGTGCTTTTGTTACGAGTTCCCCCTATCCGGTATATTTTACTGTGGCAACCCTGATGGAAAAGATTGTTGGCCCCCTCTCTGCTGGTTCTCTCAGACTAGCATCAACTGATGTTAAGGTTAACCCAATAGTCAGGTTTCATTACTTCCGAAATCCTGGTGATGGATGTGGAGAGGTGTGTGAACAGAAAGATTCATGATGTACAACAAAGCCGCTCCATGTAGGAATTCAAGTACCAACAAGAGTTTGGTCCTATATATTTCGGGTATGTTGGACCTTCATTGCCTGCTGATCTATCCAATGATTTTCTGATGGGATAGTTCTGTCGTTGTGACCACAATATCGCATTACCATGGCGGCTGCCTTGTTGGGAAAGTGGTTGATAGGAACTTAAGACTGGGGCACTCAGAGTTGTTGATGGTTCAACCTTTACTGTGTCACCGGGCACCAATCCGCAGGCTACTCTGTTGATGCTTGGCCGCTAAGTGCTTTAATATGCGTAGGATATTGCACAGAAGTGCGATNTAATGATTTTATGAAAGGATAGTTCTGTCGTTGTGACCACAATATCGCATTACTATGGTGGCTGCCTTGTTGGGAATGTGGTTGATAGGAACTTAAGACTGGGGCACTCAGAGTTGTTGATGGTTCAACCTTTACTGTGTCACCGGGCACCAATCCGCAGGCTACTCTGTTGATGCTTGGCCGCTAAGTGCTTTAATATGCGTAGGATATTGCACAGAAGTGCGATTGCGACTAATCGGGAGCTTGCGTATGTAAACGAAAGAGTAGACATCCCCCTTGATAACTGAATGCAAGCGAGGCTGGACCTAGATTCGCGTATGTAAGTGAAAACGAAAAGAAAGGAGTTCCCCTTCCCCTTCTCCTTTCTTGTCTAGAAAGNACCAGGCTACTCTATTGATGCTTGGCCGCTAAGTGCTTTAATATTCGTTGGATATTGCACAGAAGTGCGATTGTGACTAATCAGGAGCTTGCGTATGTAAACGAAAGAGTAGACATCCCCCTTGATAACTGAATGCAAGTGAGGCTGGACCTAGATTCGCGTATGCAAGTGAAAATGAAAAGAAAGGAGTTCCCCCTCCCCTTCTCCTTTCTTGTGTAGAAAGGGGAAGGGGAGCTCAAACAAGGTTCAAAGATCCCCTCCCCAAAGTATGGTTTAAAGAAAGCCTTTCGGGTTAGTAAGGAACATGATAGTGAAAGAGAAAAGAAAGGAAATCAGTTTATGGCGGCTTACCTTCGTACATTCAAGAACAATTGTGACTCCTTGGCATCTATCAATGCACCAGTGTCCCAATCTGATATGTTTACATTCCTTCTTGCTGGCTTGCCTTCGGACTATGAAAGCTTTGTCACTACAGCGAAGCTTCAACGACCAAAAATAACTATGGCTGAGCTTCGGTCTAGCTTGTTGTTACATTAGTCTTGCCTTCAACAGATGCATCCTATTACTATATTGATGATCTTGTATACTAACCGAGTCCGCACTCGCCCGAGAACACGTTCGTCCTCCCTTTATTTGTTTTGTCTTTGTTATGGTTTCAGGGCCTATGTATGCCCGTATGGAGCCACCATCATTCGCAAGGCTTGCTTTACATTGGACCCGATGTTGAGCCTCTCATAGCCTAGTACCGGTGAACTAGGCAAGCGACCCTGCAAGGCAGCCAGCCTTTCTGCAAAATAAATGTCCGCCTCGCCGCTGCTTTCGGGTGATTGGAGAATAGCTGTAAGGAATACTAAACGAAAGTATGCAGCGAGGCAAAGCCGATTGAGAATATGACGGTTAGCCCCTCGGCGNACCTAGTACCGGTGAACTAGGAAAGGGACCCTGCAAGCCAGCCAGACTTTCTGCAAAATAAATGTCCGCCTCACCACTGCTTTCGGGTGATTGGAGAATAGCTGTAAGGAATACTAAATGAAAGTATGCAGCGAGACAAAGCCGATTGAGAATATGACGGTTAGCCCCTCGGCACTTAGGAGGCATCCTATTTAATAAAGATTCTTCCTCTAGTTGAATAGAGTATTAGTCTGCTCCATTATATTCCCCCTTATTTCACTTTCTCGCTATTCAAAATATCATAAGAGAAGAAAGCTGGCAGGTTGGATCCTAGTGTAGATTCCTGCTGTTGAATGATCGACTAGCTTCCACTTTAGTTCTTTGATATTGGGTTCGTGTTCAGTGTACCGCTCTTTTTATATATGAAATTACTTCATCCTTGTTTAGCCCTTTTTCGTTTGAGTATCTTTCTCCCATGCTTTCCGTTGGTCAACAACCAACCAAAGTGCTCTATACTTCTTCACTACTCGTACAGGCTTGACGGAGTTAAGCTGTATTGAGGGAATCGTTTTGTCTCAATCAATCAAGAATGCCTCAACTGGATAAATTCACTTATTTCACACAATTCTTTTGGTCATGCCTTTTCCTCATTCTTATTAGGTTCTATCTCCCTTTGGATTTAGAAGTGAACACTTTTTCTACTATATAACAAGGCCCAAGTTACAGCGGGCTCTTTCTATTATGAAATGGTTCATATGTCTTTATTGCTTGCTAACTTTTGGATGTAGGATCTATGCTAACTTGTTTGATGCTATTTTACTTCATTCCATATTTGGTATTCTCCCATAAGAACTGCAGCTACTATCCCACTATATGAATCAACCGGATAAGGATTCAGAAAGGGTGGAATTCATACGACAGTGCCTACAAACCTAGGGACTCTCATCCAGGGAGTACGAGGTCATGGTGCGGGACTTCCTCAATACAAAATTGATTTTTGCGATTCTAGAGCAGATTTCCTCCCGCTATCAACTCTTTTTTTATTGTCGGTAGGATCCACATTTCTTCATTGATCCACAAGACCTCCATTCCATACTGAGGGTGCACCTTGAACCCTTAGAATTCAAT
>AWOL01S0021293.1:5639-10639 GCA_000715115.1 Nicotiana otophora
ATGCAGCTCGATCAGTATAAGAATAAAGCCAGGAGGTTAGAAGGAAAGGTGACTGTTTTTTCCTTTTCGACTTCTTCCTTTAGAACTTCCTGTAAAGTGGAAGGGTAGGCCTTTGGCACCAGAAAGGTGAGGATCAAAATTTGGAGAATGAAAAGAGGAAGGAACCCTCTTTTTAAGTCCTACATACTGCTCTTCTCTCAATTGCTCTTTGGTATTCGAAAGTGGAAAGCGAATTGCTGGCTGTGGCCGAAAAGAGAGGTTTTGTCTTTCTTCATTCAAGTAAGAAAAGGATTGGATGCTCGCAGACCTATATGGAAGGAAAAGAATTATTAGAACTATTGTCTGCCCCTCTCTTTATCCTCTGTAGCTAAACTTTCTTACTTATGCGATGATGAGCTTACTTAGTATTGAAATCATGTTGGCAGAACTATCATCCCGTGTCTTAACCAACTTTTTTCTTGTCGGAAAATATCTCTTTTGGATTTTGAAACTTCGATTCGTGACAACTACTCATACGTTCCAAAGAGACTTCCTTCCCTTACCCTCACATGCATCAGGTGCCTACACTTGCTAGCTACTTCTATAAGACCGGGGATTTGTCCAAGTCTTCTTCCTAATAAGGATTTTTTCAACCTATTATGTGAAGACCTCGTAGGCGAATACCTGAGATATCTTCCTCAAACGGAGGGGGAGGAGGGGTATGACCATTACTTTAGCTGATCTCTTATCTATCTAAGAAAACGGATATTGGGATGCCTATTGAATTCTTCCTTCTAACATTGGATTCTAACAAGGCTAAGAGCAGCGGATACGGATAGAAGACCAAGAGCGCTTATGTATCATCTCCTGTCGAAAAGCGAAAAAACCCCTTCTTCTATACGAGACCTAGCTCTTTCCTCCCTTTACTAAAAATTCTTCTATTAGTATTAGTGAAAGCTCAATCCCAACTCTCTCACTANATACTAGACCTAGCTCTTTCCTCCCTTTACTAAAAATTCTTCTATTAGTATTAGTGAAAGCTCAATCCCAACTCTCGCACTAAGACCGGATCTTGCAAACAGTGTTCTTCCTAAAAAGTCAAAGCAGATACCTTTCTTATATACTATACGAAATTTTCTATTTTCGGATTAACTTATCTTTAAGAAAAGATTCTATAAAAGAATAAAGAGCATATCTTCTTCTTTCTTTACAAATCCAAATACAATGGGATGGGCATCTCTCTATTTCTACTACTATGCCTCTTGTCTACTGTTTAGTTCAGTTACTTTTTTTTTTCTTCCAAACAAGAAGGGGAAAAAATAGGCGATTCGAATCCTCGTTCTTCTGATTTCCTCTTGTCTGCTTTCTTGCTCATGCCAATGCCTAGCAAAAAAGTTAAGAAATATGCATGGGATTCTGTACCAAGAACATCGGCTTCTCATGTCGATCTTTTGTTCGGCCAATTGGACAACGTCATCTTTGTTTAGTTTACTATTTAATGACCCCCAATCCGTAGTTGTACAGGTACAACCCATAAGCTTCCTCTTTCATATTGATGAAAGCGCTAGGCACCTCTTAAGGTGAGAACAACGGATTCAATATCAATAGTTGTGGATTCGATTCCTATTCCTATATATGCAACCTAAGCAGCTACTTTTTTCCGTGCATATCTTAAATCATGCTTTTCACAAGTTCAGTACGCTAGAGGGTGACGAAGGAACATTAGTTCTATTGGATCTAAGCCCGCATTCTTCCTAGCAACTGAGTCGATGTCTAAGAACCCAAGCGAGGGCCATCTTTGTGCATTCATGTGCTTCTAGGGGAGTTGCAGGACTAATTAAATTTCCAAAGCTATAAGTTCTAGACTAGAAAGGAGATTTTGCTTGGTGTTAAGTCAACTCTACTAGATGCAGTTGCCAAGGAATCCAATGCACTAACTCCTGGACTTAGACAATATGCCCTTAGGGATACGTTAGCAAGTAATCNGCTAGGGGAGTTGCAGGACTAATTAAATTTCCAAAGCTATAAGTTCTAGACTAGAAAGGAGATTTTGCTTGGTGTTAAGTCAACTCTACTAGATGAAGTTGTTACACCCTATATTTTCGTACGTAAAAATGCATCGTAAGCAAACTAATCATGTTACCTCTGAGGTTACAAATATTGAAGATCATGAACAACAAGTACAAAGAGGGTTGGACGGTTCAGAAGCTAAAGCAATTGAAGAAAATAATGTTTCGTCGAAAGTCGACAAGTTGGGAATGTTATAACATATACCTTTGGGGTGAGACTAGGGTGCTTAACATGATAAGGAGATTATGTTATGATTTATATTAGTCGTATGACATCCGTGTGTTATGTTNACTATTCCTATCATGCTATTGCTTCTATCTTCCAACCATCTAAGACCAGATTCAATAGCAGCTCCTGCACCCATTGATTTTGCACCTTCTAACATCTCGAGCTCAGTATTGTACCTTAACCTCAGTACACTTCACACCCATCAAATCATGAGAAAATAAAGATTCACTAAAAATTTCTCTTTTTATTTTGACGTTGTCAACATCCCGAAAGAAAATTCCTTTGTTAGTGATTCGACTTTCTATCTTAAAAAAGGTAACGAAATTTCGAAGAAGCTCTTTTAAGAATATTTTCCGCACTTTTTCAGTAAATTTTCCTACTTTATTATGCCGATTCCTCTCTCCGTATATTTTATGTTAAAAGGAAGGCAAAAGCTGACTGGTTCTTTGTTTAGGGATGGGAGCCACTCCTTCTTTTCCGAGTTTGCCTAGGAGCTCCTGTCGTAAAAGAGGAATACGAATTAGTAGGGCTGCCCCCAATAGCTCTTTTTGAATGGACATCTGAGATAGCATCAAGCCGAGCACAAACAGATCTGGGATGCTAATAAGGAGGACTGTTAAGCCTTCTAGCATAGATGATGCCTTCTCAAGGTCTGGTCTCTTCGGTATAGGTATGGACTTTGAGAAGACGGCCTTTTTCTTTGACTGTGTGGAATAAGAGCGGGTGACTTTCATTTATCAAGACTAGATAAACCAAAGCAGTCTACGATTTCTGGGTGTTTTAGGAATAGAATTTATAGGAAGATTAGCGAAACCGCCAGGAATCAGTACTACGTCGACTGCTATGTGCTAAAGACTGTGGAATAAGAGCTCTTAGTCCTTTAGGCACGGCATAAAATAAAGGATGTTCTTGTTGTGGGTTTATCAGAGCTTGAGAATCTAGCTAGGGCTATTTGAACTAATAAAGAAAAGTAGGCATGCTAAGTACATTTAATGACATTGAATCGGAAGATAGCCTATCTAAGAGAAGATGAAATAGCAAGTGCTTGAGAAGAAAAGAAGCTGTGAGGGAATGCGCTCTAACTGATACCATTCAGGCAATTCCATTCTTACTGTACTAGGAAGAAGGAAAGGATAAAATGTCCCATGAACAGGGTTAGCGTAAGAAGAGCTTTTGCAAAAAGGGCGTCGTTCTCAAATGGGAAGATGGAGCTGTTAGAAAGAATTACCGATCGTCGGGAAGAGAAGGGGAATGAATCTTTTTTTTGGGGAATAAGCACTCTTGTCGCGTCTGGAGTTGTAGATAGTAGGGGGAATCGCCTTTCGAGTTGTTAGAAAAAACACAGTTGTTAAAGTGAAAAGAACTCTATTTTTTGACTTTAAAATAAGAATAATTATCCGATCAAGGGCTAGCCCATGCACAGTGAAGGAAGACGCTATCTCAATATCCTTCACACAGATGACATTTATCTTTCCCATGACTACTTAGTGTGTCTCAACAACCGTGTCGGAGAGAAGGAAGAGGGCTCTTTACCAGTATCATAGCCGGGAGAATGAAAGCATTAGTGGGAAGATCTTTTGTTCGATCTGCCTTGGGTGGGGCGATGAAAACAGTCTAGTTCATCCTCCCGAATGAAACACATCTTATGAAATATACGGGCTGGGTGGGTCTAGGGTCCAACAGCCGGATCGATTACGAGTCATCTCCTAGCCTGATTTTCCTTTTGTTTTGGGTGGTTCAAACTAAATGAAAGAAAAGTCGAACAACTTCTTCTACTGAATAGACATCTGCTTCCTAGTCCTTTCGAACTAGTCAAAACCTGGAGCAAGGGATTTGAATAACTTTATCAATGAGCTGGGACTAATAGCAATATCTACTTTGGGACCCCAGTATACATGGTAAAAAAAAGGGGATCCTAGTGATTTTACATTTGAGAAGCTAGTATCAATAGACATTGAAGAAGGGATGGTTCATGCGGATGATGTTAATAAGTTGTGTTGCATGATTTCTTTGTGTGTTCTTAAAGTTTAGGGATAATGCCGCTTTTATTATTTAATAAATATCTCTTTCCGAAAAGATTTCCCCATCAGTAATGGAACGTTCGGGATGAAGCCAATAAAAAAGAGTGTGCAAAAGAAAGAAAAAATTCGATTTGGGTTCAGGCTGACTAGGTCCTCTTCTTGTTCAGGGTCCTCTAGAACCGCAAAATGGTTCGGGCTGACTAGGTCCAGTTGGGTCATTCCACTCGCACAACTAGTGTCCAGCCCCCCTTTGCTATTGTCACTACTTGTACCTGAGCTGTCGGCTCATTATTTTTGCAAACACCGACCCTTACTCAATAGGGCAATTCAAAGAGGAGAACGAGGACATCTGACTACCGCTAAAAGTCAGACTAAGAGTACATATTGTATGATTGAAAACTGCCACTGCATACTACCCGGTGCTTGCAGGTCTGACTGGTGCCTTCTCTACAACAGCTGCTTCAATCAATGTTAAGTCTGACTATGCCCGCAACTGACTTCTTATTGAAAGACCGAACAAGAAATGAAAATTCGTACTACAACAACTGTAAATAAAAATTCCCTCCCCACTTTGACTTTGATCGACTTGCCCGCACAACGTCTCTTTTGAGAGAAGAGGTCAAGGGTCTAAGTGACTATCGAAAGTCGCCTTTTGTATAGCATCAAGAGAAACTACATAGATAAGATCATTGCTTAAATAGT
>AWOL01S0021293.1:15639-19477 GCA_000715115.1 Nicotiana otophora
AGGAATTAGACCAATAGGGCACTGCTCTCCGCCTGTCGTAACAACNTGGAACAGCTTACTAGCACCTTTACCTATACCAAGGGGAAGCAGGAATTAGACCAATAGCGCACTACTCTCCGCCTATCGTAACAACAACAAAAGTCCATACCGGAATTTCATTACTTTATTCCTTATACCCTAAAACGGAGACATTGGTACAAGAGGAGGCTCAAGAGACCTCGAGCATAATATACGCTACCATCTGAGAGACTTTAGCCACATCGTAACCCATGGTTGAAGAATGAGGCGATCAAGAAAGTCGTCGGCCTCGTAGTACCCGCATACGACAGCTCTGTGGAGCTTTTTGGGTCGAAAACCCTTTGAAGAGCGTCGGCCTCAAAACCCTAATATCACTCTTTGAAGAGAAAGGACTTTCTCTATATCTATATCTATGCAACTAGTTCTTTCACTTGCTTCCAAATCCATCCATCATACTTACTCAAAAGCTTTGAATATTCTACTCGAAATCTTGCTTCTAGCTTTGGGCACCTCTGACAGAAACATAAATAGCGTATATACAAGGCTAGCCTTTTCTCTCAAGCGTCTTGGTATTGGATCCGCTCTTATGTTAACATGAACATGAATTAGATTCTATTCTAATTCTTTATTCTTAAGAGAATCCCACACCCGGACCATTCTTAAGACCACCAAGCTCTCTCGAATCAATTCGACTCTTTCTGCTTTCGAGCTACACCGGGGGCAAAATCATTTCCCCACTAAGTCGTGCATCTTTATGGCTATATTGTCCTGAAGACGGATGCGACAGGAAGAAGTGGCATTTGGAAGTGTTGCTGACTTAACATTTAGGTTTCGGCATAACAAAGCTTGCACTGTACTTTTGCACTTAGGCGCAAAGCATGCCATTGGTAATGATTCTACTACGGTGCCACAAATTCGCAAGCTGATCCTAAGTAATCGTTGTTGTTCATTGGATTCTGGAGGAACTACTTTGTTAGGATTGGGGAATTGCTACGATTCTTCCTGAATAGCCTGCATTCTCCCGTAGAGAGTCACTTTGAAAGTATTACCTAAACTCTTCCGACTGAATATGATAAAGCATATAAAACATAGAACTACTATCATTTCTTCATTATAAATTGAGATCTTCTTCGAACTTGATGCACAAATAGATAAAATAGCAGCAAATAGCATCTTTCTAGCCTGCATATTTGTGGAACTCAATCTCATTTAGAAAGCATGATTTCTATCTTTCAGCAACTGAATGGGAAGTGGTTTTAGAATAAGAAAGGACTTTAGAATCGGATGCGCTCGCCCAACGAGAAAGGCCCTGACCCTGCCAACCAAGTATCAAAAAGAAAGAAGAGAAAGAAAGGAGAAGGAACTTCGTATTTTGGTAACTTTCTAGGAGTCATCTTTAACCTTGAATGTTATTAATAGATTCTACAGCAATAGTCCCTCGGACTCGAAAAGTAGTAACAAAAATAGCTAACCCAATAGCAAATTCCGCAGCTGCCACCGTTGGAACCAATGAAGCAAATGATTGACCCATTATATGATCTAAAAAATAGAAAATACCAAAGAGTTTGAATTCACAGCTAATAACATTGATTCAATTGGCATTGACATAATAGGAATATTTCATCTATTAAGGAAGATTCCTCGAATACCTGAAATAGAGATAATCATAGAAAATATGAAATATTTGATAGGATCCATTTCGGGAACGTAGAATGTAAGAGAAATTCAAATGTGAAACAATACGTCAGCTCTTCTACTTGAAATATCCTTCAATTATTGAAGAAATATGATTTTTTATACTCATGTTTCCCTTCCCATCCTGCTCCGCCGATTGTTGTGCTCGTGTCAACCAAACCCTCAAGTGCCGTAAATTCGCCCTGGGGACATTGGGTTTGTTGGCATTATAGGCAGCTTTGCTGGCGAAGCGGTTAATAATAATTTCGACCATCTCACTTGGTGATGGAAGTTCACCCAAGTTGCGGTGCCACAATCTTCTAACTAGTCGTGCCTTCTCCGATTCAATCAGAGGGCTAATCTGTTCGGCCAAGCGATCTTTTTGTTCTTTAATCTTGGCCAATTCAAGTTGATCCAAGGCTCTTTCGATCTCGGACCGATCCCCTGGATCTTCTTCAGCCGCGGGAAGACTTGGTTCTGTCGAAGAGCTAACACCCCTTCCAGCGTCTCCGCCGTAAAGAGGAATGTCCTCCATTAAAGAAAGCAGCCAATCGAGGGAATCGAGAAATGGAATGGTCCAAGTAAAGAAAAAGTTCATAAGAAAGGAAGCAATGAAAAGTACTACCAAACTCTTGAAAAATCTCTGAAAAATCGAAGAGAGACGACGAAGGATATTCATGATATTTCGAGTGTGATCAGACAACCAANTTTCTAACTAGTAGTGCTTTCTCCGATTCAATTAGAGGGCTAATCTGTTCGGCCAAGCGATCTTTTTGTTCTTTAATCTTGGAAAATTCAAGTTGATCCAAGGCTCTTTCGATCTCGGTCTGATCCCCTGGATCTTCTTCAGCCGCGGGAAGACTTCGTTCTGTCGAAGAGCTAACACCCCTTCCAGCGTCTCCACCGTAAAGAGGAATGTCCTCCATTAAAGAAAGCAGCCAATTGAGGGAATCGAGAAATGGAATGGTCCAAGTAAAGAAAAGGTTCATAAGAAAGGAAGCAATAAAAAGTACTACCAAACTCTTGTAAAATCTCTGAAAAATCGAAGAGATACGACGAAGGATATTCATGATATTTCGACAACCAAAAATCAAACAATAACAGAGCTACTACAATTGCGACAACTATCGCATCGCTATTCAGAGTTTCACTCAGAGACATAAGATTCCTCAAACTCGCTGAACACTTTCTATATCTACCTATCTTCATAGAATTTCCGCTATCTGTCTTGAGTTAGATAAGCACAGGCCTATCTTAGCTCCCGGTGACCTGCTTTGGGAGACCTTTTCGAATCGCAGCATGGGGAATTTCCTCTCTCTGGCTAGGCTCTATTGGTATGAGGATGCCCTTTCTTTACTAGACGAGGAGTAAAGAAGACACTTACATACGTAATTCTAGAGGTGAACCAGCTTGGTCGGTATAATTGTTTTGAATCTAGCAAAATGAAGGAAATGATGCTTCTCTTAAGGCAATCCATAAGTAAGAAATAGAATGAGGAAGAGAGAGGACCCCTCGGAATGGTATGTTGGCCTTCCTTAAGCAATCCCCTATGACTCAACCTTTGTTCTTGTGAAAAAGCGTCCTCCTATTCCTTCCTCTTTTTCGAGCTCACTAAGGCAAGCGACGCCCCATTTGTGTCTGTCTGCGATTGTGCCTAGCTGGGCAGTTCATCAGGAGCTGGTATCTGGGACCAACCACTAAGCACTCTTGATTTTCTATTTCAATTGATTTCTAAGAGGATTGGCAAATCTCACAGTGCCTAACACATCTAATTGGAAGTGGAATGAAGATAAAGCGCTTTACACTTTCATTTGTAGCTGGATTACCCCTAGGCTAACTTAACTTGAATCCGTTCTCTTTAGTTTTTCACTAAGCCTCATCTGAGTGTTATATACATCGCTCCTTGATTACTTATCAAATAAAATGAACATTCTTTAAGAACTTTTTCTCCCAATCTTATTAGCTTAGTAGCATGGACGTCACAATAGTTCTAGCAGAGTAAGCTAGAAGATGATCAATCTCGCCCCATTGGTGTCGAGTCTGTTGTGAGAGGCACCTAAAAGGCCGTTAAGGCATTAGACTTAGGGGTGAACCCACATGGGAGGGGAGAGGTTGCTTCCTAAAAAGAACTGGGGTTGGCTCCTTG
>AWOL01S0021295.1:21574-42643 GCA_000715115.1 Nicotiana otophora
AAAAAAAAGAAATAGAGCCAGCGATAAGTTAGAATTAATTCACTCTGATTTGTGTGGCCCTATGAATATACAAGCAAGAGATGATTTTGAGTATTTTGTGACCTTCACATATGATTACTCAAAATATGGATACATTTATCTGTTGCGCCGTAAGTCTGAATGCTTTGAGAGATTCAAAAAAATTAAGACAGAAACGGAGAAACGACATGATAAATATATCAAAACATTGCGAACTGATCGTGGTGGTGAGTACTTTTCTAAGAAATTCATTAAATACTTATCAGATTATGGAATTACATCTCAATTATCTGCCCCATGAACATCACAACAAAATGGTGTGGCAGAAAGAAGAAATAGAACCTTTTTTGGAAATAGTTAGATCAATGTTAAGTTATTCTGATTTGCCTTTTTACTTTTGGGGATATGCCTTAGAAATAGCAAATTACATTCTAAATTTGGTTCCTTCAAAGTTAGTACCTTCAACCCCAGCAGAATTGTAGACTGGGCGCAAGCCAAGTTTACGACACATTCGAGTTTGGGATTATCCAACACATGTGCTGAAAGGGAAAGTGATAAATTGGAATCGTGAACAAAAGTATGCATATTCATTGAATATCCAAAAGGAATGGAGGTTTATTTTATTGTCCCAAAGAAAAGAAGGTAATTGTTACGATAAATGCCAGATTTTTAGAAGAGAATTATTTAATGAACCATATTCCTAAAAGTAAACTAGTTTTACAAGAATTAAGTAATGGAATAACTAATGACTCATCTCTGGAATGTATCCCGAAAGCCAGTATTGACATACCAATGCATTATCGTAGTAGGGGAAATACTAATATGCAACAGAACGCACAAGAGCAATTGCCTGATATCTCACTGCCTCAAAGTAGTGGGAGTAATATTGAGCAACCTCAAATTGTTGAGCAACCTAAAATTGTTGTGCAGCCTGCACTTCACGAAGAAGTTAATGATATCCCAGCACCGCAAATAGGTGGAGGATAACATTGAAGCTTCAGTTCCGAAAAATGATATTGTGATTTGACAACAAAATCCAACTGCACATGTAGTGACTAGTAGTAGTGGGAGAATTATTAAAAAAACCTCTCCGGTTTGTGCTCTTGGGATAATCTTATGATAGAATCCCCGAAGAGCATAATATAGAACCTCTTAATTATGACGAAGCACTACATGATACAGACGGTGATAAATGGGTTGTTGCTATGAAATCTGAAATGGAGTCCATGTACTCCAATCAAGTCTGGGATCTTGTAGAACCGCCTACTGGAGTCAAACCCCTTAGTTGTAGATGGATCTATAAGAAAAAGAGAGAAGTGGATGGAAAAGTAGAAACTTTCAAAGCTAGGCTTGTTGCAAAAGGGTTTACTCAAAACGAATGGATCGATTATGAGGAAACCTTTTCTCCGGTAGCCATGCTTAAATCCATTAGGATTCTCTTATCCATTGCTGCTCATTACGATTATGCGATTTGGCAGATGGATGTCAAGACATCTTTTCTTAATGGAAGTCTTGATGAGTGCATCTATATGGCACAACCAGTTGGTTTCATAAAAAGTAGTAATGAGCACTGAAAGTACAAGAAGGGGTGAATTGCTTATTTTAAAATTAATTATTATAAGTTGACTGATTTTCCAATTAGTCGACTAGATGTAATAGCGAGATAATAAGAAGTGCAGAATTAAAATGCATAAGTAAAGTGCAGGAATTAAAGACACCGGAGTTTTTATACTGGTTCGGATTCAATATAAATCCTAGTCCAGTCCCCTTGGGTTGCTAGGGAGTTCTCTTTCAGTGATTGAGTTTCTTGATACAAAGTGAATGGTGTAGTTTACACCAATAGCTCAGTTTCTATGTCACTCGTCTTTTCTTAATACAATGCCTCACCAGTATTTTTCTCTCTTTCTTATCTAACTTGTTACACAACAGATCTAGTAGAGCTACAATGTTTGTTTGAATTAAAACAAAGAGAGGGTAATTGGTTTGATCAAAGTATGTCTCTCTAAGACTTAAGGTTGCGTATAAATACTTTGTAGGAGACCGTTACTGAGGAGATTTGCCAACCCAAGACATTTGATCCTTGGAAAGAAGTTGATTCTTTCCAAGAATAAGGTTAATTCCCGTTACTCTTCCTTGATGTGTGGACTTTGACAACTTTCCATTTTTAAGTCTTGATAGCGCCAGATTTTCTCATTAATTTTGGGTCCTTCCAGTAATAGCTTCTGATTGATTATCTTACCGGATCTTCAATTCTTCTTTTCCTTTTTAACTCTTCAATCAATCTCGGATTAATTATTTCGCCGGATCGTCAGTGCTTGGTTTCCTTTTGAATGCTTCAATCAATCTTTGATTGATTTCTTCCTTCAGCTTTGATTGTTTCTCTTTATGCACTTCGATCTTGGTTGATTTCCTTGAGTCCCTACACCAAAAATAATTATATTATTGTTTCATCATTAAAACTAAAACCTAACAATCTCCCCCTTTTTGATGATGACAAAAAAATAATATATGTAAACATCAGTTAACTTCCATGTATTTTACTCCCCCTCAATGAGTGCAGTTGACTCCCCCTTAATAGGTGTCGTTGGGACTACTTATTTTAGTCGACTTCTTCTGTAGTATCTATAGTCGACTCCCCCTGCAATGGATGTACCTGCACGAATATATGTATAGCCTTCTCCCCCTTTTTGACATTAATAAAGAGGGGATAAAAATAACAATACACCAGATACTAAAGCAGAATTTGTAGCATGATATGCATGCAGAGTTAAAACAAAATCATCCAACGACTGGTTATCCAGTCCAAAACAGCACAACAAAAAATAATTATTTGAAACTTCCATACTAACGACGCAAGAAATAAGTAAGAGTATTGCAAATCACCTCCTTCAGTTGATCAAAGCTAGCATTAGCTGAGACAGTCACTCCATCAAGCATGTCGTGTACTTCCTTGAATGCCTTGACTGTGTTTTCCCTAACTCTAAGAATTGCAACCCTTATCTTTGAAACATCAGACCCTGTCTCTTTGGAGATTGCATGAATGTCCCCAACAGTGGACTGAGTGGCAGCAAGAAGATCTTTGATGGTGGTCAGCTAGTTGTCAATGGCAGTCAGTTTCTCAACAAGGTCAGGATTACTAAGACTGTGATAGGAAATAGAGGCTTTGGTCTTGGAATCAGGTTGAACATGCTTGACCTCACCTTCCTAATTCTTAACCCAAGAGCCCTTCACACACACACACACACACATATCCCATATTAGCAAACGCCCTAGAATTGTAAGATTTTGAAACAGAGACGAATGGATATTCAGAGATAGAGATATTATGAGCCTCCAGAATGTGAGTGATGGCCATTCCATAGGGCAGACTGGTGGGATCATCAGCACTTTCAATCATAAAATTTATGACCCAGGAGGACAGTTTGATCTTGAGTTTGGTCACAAGGCAATAGACAAGAAAGGTATCTCTTTGAGAGAAGGTGGAGAAGGAGCCAGTACGAGGGAGCAGAGTAGTTGCAATAATGTGGGCTAGAACATGAGTTTCAAAGCTAACATCACTTGGACCTAACTGGTTCGGGAGGGATTCAGATGAACACTCAGTAATACAACATTTTTCTTAATCAAAGGTGATTTCAAAATCACCAGGCCAAGTATTTTTTGAGAAGCATGGGAAAACCAGAACACTTACACTGGAGAATTGGGTCAAACATGGCACAATCAAGAATGATGTGCTTTCCTAACACTAATGATTCCAACTTGTCAGACTTACTAGAGCGAAGATTGGCATAAAACATTCTTACTAGGGGTTCATAGACTTTAGGAGGGGGAACAAAAAAGAATTTTGACCAGCCTTGATAAACAAACAGATCTTTTACCTTACAGTTTAGGGCTTCTATGTTATCAAGGTCAACTACTCTACCATGAGCGATTGGCTTGTCTTTCAGAGCAATAAAAAAATCTTTGTTTGGAGAATCCCAAAAATTTAGGTCAGACACTAAAGAACTTGAGAAATTTATTTTCGATTTCTTTGGAGTAAAGGATTCGGGAGGTTCTTCCAAAGGTCTTTTTCCTAGGACTTTTTCTCCTAGAGGGTGAGAATGATCTGAGAGTTCTGCCTGATATGAGGCAAAGCCTTCTGAGTGGTCAGACCCTAGGTCTACTTGTTCTGGAGGCTGGAAAAAAGGTTTTGCTCTGGAGCGAATACTTTTCCTGGTGGAGGCTGAGGGACTTTTAGAGTGTTTAGCCATGGAAGAAACTGGTTGAAGAGAGTTTCGAAGAGGGTTTCTAGGCGATGGGAATGATGGAGATTGGAAGAGGGTTTCAGAGATTAAAAGAAGGTGTTTCTGACGATTGGGTACAGGAAAGGAAAGGGTGTCAGTTGAACATGCGTGATGATTGGTTTTCCTTTCTTGAACGCTGAAACTGATGTGAAAAGAGAGGAAAAAAGAGGAAATTCGGAGGCGTTATTAATGACTATGAAAAGACAAAGTTTAAACATTAGGCATACAAAATATAAAAATATCATATAGGTCCTAATATTAATGATCAATGGAAATAATACCAAGTAATTCTCTTAAAAAGCAAAATTTGTCTTCAAGTAAAGGTTTAGTAAAAATATCTGCTAATTGATCAGTAGTTCCAACAAAAGATAATTCTATATTTCCCTTAAGAACATGATCTCTAATGAAATGATGCTTGATGTCTATATGTTTTGCCTTAGAGTGATGCACGGGATTGTTTGAGAGACATATAGCGCTAGAGTTATCACAGAAAATTGGAATGGGTTTAAAGAATAGGTCATAGTCATCCAATTGATGAGACATCCATAGTAATTGTGCACAACATTGTCCAATGGCGATATACTCAGCCACAATTGTGGATAGTGCAACTGATCCTTGCTTTTTACTGTTCTAAGATATCAGTGTTTTTCCAAGTAATTGACATGTTCCGCTGGTGTTTTTTTTGTCTTCCTTATCACCTGCAAGATCAGCATCTGAAAAACCTTCTAGTTTAAAATTGTTAGAGTGTGGATACCATAATCCGTGAGAAATAGTTCCAATGAGATATCAAATAGTTCTCTTTACTACAGTCGGATGTGATTCTTTAGGAGCTGGCTGAAACCTGGCACATTTACAAACACTAAACATAATATCTGGTCGACTAGCAGTTAGATAAAGAAGGGATCCAATCATTCCACGATATTTAGTTTCATCAACAGGATTTTCCTGTTCATCTTTGTCAAGACTTGTTGAAGGACTCATTGGTGTTCTAATAGCTTTAGCATTACTCATACCGAACTTCTGAATCAACTCCTTTGTGTATTTTGTCTGACATATAAACGTTCCTTCTTCGGATTGTTGAATTTGAAGTCCAAGAAAGAACGTTAGCTCTCCCATCATACTCATTTCAAACGCACTTTGCATAAGATTTGAAAATTCCTTGCACATAAGAGGATTAGCACTACCAAAAATAATATCATCAATGTAAACTTGAATAATGAGATTACCTTCCGATGATCTTTTAATAAAAAAGGTAGTGTCTACAGTCTACTTTACCTCTTGTAAATCCGTGATCAATAAGAAATAAGTTGAGTCTTTCGTACCATGCTCGTGGAGCTTGTTTAAGTCCATACAATGCTTTGGTCAATTTGTACACATGGTAAGGAAAATTTGAATCTTCAAATCTAGGGGGTTGTTTTATATATATCTCTTCCTCAATGCAACCATTTAAAAGGGCACTTTTGATATCCATCTGGAAGAGCCTAAACCTTTTAAAGGATGCGTATACAAGAAGAATTCGTATTGATTCCAGTCGAGCTACTGGAGCAAAGGTTTCGTCGTAGTCGACTCCTTCCTGTTGTGAGTATCCTTGAGCTACTAATCTGGCTTTGTCTCTCACAACCTTTCCATCCTCATTTAGCTTATTTCTGAAAACCCATTTTGTTCCAATTACAGGAGCGTTTTCAGGCTTAGGCAGCAGTTTCCACACTTGATTTTTGTTAAATTGATCTAGCTCTTCCTGCATTGCTTGTAACCAGCTTGAGTCTTTCAGAGCTTCCTCTATTTTCTTTGGTTCAATCTAGGAAATCAGTGCTATGTTTGTTTTCTTCTTGAGAGCTCCCCTGGTCTTCATTCCTTCACTTGGGTCGCCTATGATAACTTTTGAGGATATTCTGGTTCACCTCTCCATTCATTTGGACGAATTGTGCTTGTATGAATAGTTGACTCCTTCAGAGATTCTGATTGACTGTTGCTAATCTCATTGGTTGACTCCATTACACCATCAAGTTTATTAGTCGACTCTTGAGATTTGCTTGTCTCCTGGATTTTTTGAATTCGATCTTCATCACCTACAATAATTTCTTTCTCGGCCAAAGTGTTATTTTCATTAAAGATAACATGTACTGATTCTTCTACACATAGTGTGCGTTTATTATAGACTCTAAAGGATCTATTATTTAATGAATAACCTAGAAAAATACCTTCATCACTTCTTGGATCAAATTTTTCAAGATTGTCCTTATCATTATTGTGAATGAAGCACTTGCTTCCAAACAGATGAAAGTAACTTATATTGGGTCATTTACCTTTCCACAATTCATAAGGAGTCTTATTCAGGATAGGTCTTATGAGGCATCGATTGAGAATGTGACATGTTGTACTTACTCCTTCTGCCCAGAAGTGATTTGGCAACGAATATTCTAGTATCATAGTTCTTGCCATATCCTGTAAAGTCCTATTTTTTCTCTCAACAACTCCATTCTGTTGGGACGATCTTAGAGCAGAGAAATTGTGGGTTTATCCTTGATCATTGCAGAAATCTTCAAATGCTCTGCTTTCAAATTCTCCTCCATGATCACTTTGAATTGTTGTAATAAGATGGCCTTTTTCTCCTTCGGCCTTTTTACAGAAGATCTCAAAATCTTTTAAAGCTTCATCTTTGTGAGATAAAAAAAATCACCCAAGTAAAGCGTGAGTAATCATCAACAATAACAAAGGCATATCGTTTTCCTCCTATGCTAGCAGTTCTAGTGGGTCCAAATAAGTCTATATGAAGCAATTGCAAGGGCTTTGAAGTAGATACAATATCTTTGTTTTTAAAGAGTGTCTAGTTTGTTTACCAATCTGACATGCATCGCATACATGATTTCTAGAGAAATTGAGTTTAGGTAAACCAATAACTAAATCATGCTTGGAAAGTTTCTCTATCAGATGCATGCTTGCATGACCAAGTTTCTTATGCCATAACCATGTATCATCAGATATGGATGTTAAACAAATATGACCATTCATATTTTCAAAACCATCAAGAATATAGACATTTCCATACCTTTTACCTGGGAGGATTATTTTACCTTCTCATCTTCAATAGCACAACCTGTTTTCTTGAACTTTACTTCATACCCTAAGTCGCATAACTGACTTATACTCAGAAGATTGTAGTTAAGTCCATCAACAAGATAAACCTTAGTGATATCATAGTTATTATTGAAAGGAACTATTTCGGTACCGACTATTTTTCCTTTTGTATCATCACCAAATTTGACACTTCCTTCGTCTATTTTTATAACTTCTTTAAACAGGTTTTTATCACCTATCATGTGATTGGAACACACACTAAGTATCATTTTCCTTTGTGACTCCTTCTGTGGTGTTCCTGCAAAACATAATTATCACTTCCTTTTAGGTACCCAAGCTTGCTTGGTCCTTGTTGGTTAGTATTATTGGACTCATGATTGTGTTTGAGTTTCCAAATCCATCTTGAGACATTTGATTTACGAAAATCGACAAAAAGAATATTTATGTCCACTTTTGTTACAGTAGTGACACGTAAGTCTTAGTCCATTTTTGGATCTTTCATTTGTGTTAGTACTAGTGGACTCTGTTCTGGCTGGTCCTTCTCCAGTTGACTTGTAAGTCGCCTTGTTCGACTTGACAGAACTATGACTGGTGGATTTGCGCATGCCATTGAGTTGCATTTGCAATTCCTGAAACTCATCTTGAAGTACTTCTTTTTCAATTTCGCATACTCCAAGCTTGAGTTTCCAGTCTTTTACTTATTTGTTGAGTCTCTCTAGTTCATTCATCACTTTTTGAGACTCTTTCAAAGTAAGGTCAAGAATATTCTACAATTCATTACATATTTCATAGTTATAAGATCTTTCCTCGCTTGTTTCACCTCGCGCCATGAAATAGTTCTCATTGTTATCTTTACATTCAGCATTTGAAGTGTCCTCATCCGTCCAGCACCCTGAGAGTTTGTTCATGTCGTTTTCCAGAATTGTCATGAAACATAGATTTGCTATCTATTCGTGTTCTGAATTGTCTTCATCACTCTAGCTTCCAAATGATTTGTTCTTGTTAAAGCCTCTGGAAACCTTTCTTTTATGATCAAGACACTTAGCTTGAACATGCCCAGATCTTCCACACTCATAGCATTTGCCATCATTTTTGTCTTGTTCGTTATATTGCCTAGTTCGCCTGGGTGGTATCCTACCTCTTCTTGTATTACTGTATCTCCTCATTAAACCATCCATGTTCCTTGATACCATGGCAATTTCTTCTTGAAGAGCTTCAGGGTCATCATCAATATCATTGTCTTCTCCTTGAAAGCAACTGTTTTCTTCTTTTCTTCTTGGTTTGTTTTCTTGAGATGAGTTTTCTCGAAGGCTATAAGTTCTCCTCGAAGTTCATCATATGATAATTTGTTCAAATCCTATGATTCAAGTGTAACCACTTTTGTCTGCCAAGTAGTGAGTAGACTTCTCAAAATTTTCCTAACTTGATCACCATTTGAGTATGGTTTGCCAAAAGCTTTTAGATCGCTAATGATTTTGCTAAATCTGGCAAACATATATTCAATGGATTCTCCTTATTTCATCTAGAAGAGTTCGTAGTCATGAACCAACATGTTAATATGTGTTTCTTTCACTTTACTGGTTCCTTCATAAGTAACTTTAAGTTTATCCCACATCTCTTTGGCTGTATCGCAACTAGAAATTTTCTCATATTCCTCACCACTTATAGCATTATAAAGCAGATTCCTTGCTTTAGAATTAACTTGCACAATTGCCATTTGTTCATCAGTATATTCATCTATATCTTGAGAATCCGCAGGTGGTTGAGCAGCAGCCGGCAAAGGATAGTTCCCCTTTTTGATAACTCGCCAGACCTTGACATCATAAGACTTTGCGTATATTTCCATACGCCCTTTCCAGTGAGAGAAATCTTGTCCATTTAAATATATTGGCCTTACTTGCGATGTTCCTTCTTGGAAGAGTGCTCTGACAATAACTTTATTAGCCATGATCTTTTCTCACAAGCTATTAAGCAAAAGAAAAAGGTGAGTCTTGCTCTGATACCAATTGAAAGTACAAGAAGGGGTGAATTGCTTATTTTAAAATTAATTATTATAAGTTGACTGATTTTTCAATTTGTCGACTAGATGTAATAGCGAGATAATAAGAAGTGCAGAATTAAAATGCATAAGTAAAGTGCAGGAATTAAAGACACCAGAGTTTTTATACTGGTTCGGATTCAATGTGAATCCTAATCCACTCCCCTTGGGTTGCTAGGGAGTTCTCTTTCAGTGATTGAGTTTCTTGAGTACAAAGTGAATGGTGTAGTTTACACCAACAACTCAGTTTTTATGTCACTCATCTTTTCTTGATACAATGCCTCACAAGTATTTTTCTCTCTTTCTTCTCTAACTTGTTACACAGCAGATCTAGTAGAACTACAATGTTTGTTTGAAGTAGAATAAAGAGAGGGTAATTGGTTTGATCAAAGTATGTCTCTCTAAGACTTAAGGTTGCGTATAAATACTTTGTAGGAGACCGATACTGAAGAGATTTGCCAACCCAAGAGATTTGATCCTTGGAAAGAAATTGATTCTTTCCAAGAATAAGGTTAATTCCCGTTACTCTTCCTTGATGTGTGGACTTTGACAGCTTTCCATTTTTAAGTCTTGATAGCTCCGGATTTGCTCCTTAATTCTGGGTCCTTCCAGTAATAGCTACTGATTGATTATCTTGCGGGATCTTCAATGATTATTTTCCTTTTTAACTCTTCAATCAATCTCGGATTGATTATCTCGCCGGATCGTCAGTGCTTCTTTTCCTTTTGAATGTTTCAATCAATCTTTGATTGATTTCTTCCTTCAACTTTGATTGTTTCTCTTTGTGCACTTCGATCTTGGTTGATTTCCTTGAGTCCCTACACCAAAAGCAATTATATTATTTTTTCATCATTAAAACTAAAACCTAACAAGCACATGTGTAAATTAAAGAAATCCATTTTATAGATTGAAACAAGCTTCTAGAGCATGGAATACTTGTTTTGACACATCGATTAAAACCCTCGATTTTGATCAATGTGAAAACGAGTCTTGTGTCTATAATAAGTGGGATGGAGATAAAGTTACAGTTTTGGTTTTGTACGTATATGATATTTTTCTCATAGGAAATAATGTGAGCATGTTGAATTCAGTAAAGGAATAATTGTCCTCGCATTTTGATATGAAAGACTTGGGACAAGCGGCACATATCTTTGGGATCAAGCTTATGCGAGATCGCAAGCGAAGGATATTAGGCTTATCCCAAGCACTTTATATTGATACTATTCTCACCAGGTTTAACATTCAAGATTAAAAGAAAGGTTTTCTCCCTTTTAGGCATGGAATCTCTCTGTCAAAAGATCAGTCCCCAAAAATGACTGATAAGATAGAAAATATGAAGGCGGTCTCTTATGCTTCTACTGTAGGGAGTCTCATGTATGTTATGCTGTGTACTAGACCTGATATCTGCTTTACTGTTGGCATGGTTAGTAGATTTCAGTCTAATCCTGGACGAGAACACTGGACTGCCGTTAAACATATAATCAAGTACCTGAAAAGGACTAGGGATTATATATTGGTTTATTACTCAGATGATCTTGTACCCATTGCCTATACTGATTCAGATTTCCAGTCAGATAGAGATTCTAGAAAATCCACCTCAGGATATGTTTTTACCTTAGGAGATAGAGCCATAAGTTTGAGGAGTATCAAAGCAATCATGTGTTGTTGATTTCACTATGAAAACCGAATATGTGGTTGCATTTGAGGCAGCTAAAGAGGCTGTTTGGCTCAGAAACTTTCTAAAAGAGCTTAATGTAGTTCCTTCCGTTCAAGCACCTATTGTACTTTATTGTGACAATAGTGGTGCAGTTGCAAACTCGAAGGATCCAAGAAGCCATAAAAGGAGTAAGCATATTGAGCATAAATATCATTTAATTCGGGATATAACTTAGAGAGGTGATGCAAGAGTGTTGAAGATTGCGTCAGAGGACAATTTGGCAGACCCGTTTACAAAGAGCTTGCCACAGAAGATTTTTGACAAGCATGTATAAGGGATGGTTATTAGAGTTGTAGACGCATGGTTAAGAGTCTAAGTGGGAGATTGTTGGGATATACTATTAACCATGCAGTTTAGATATAGTATTATATTTTATACTTTATGGAATAATTATTTATTCAATTCAATAAAGTACTATTTTAAATAGATCATTTGTTATATGTGTGTCCTTTAGTTATGTAGTAGACAATTTAGTATATGGAGTCTTAGCTCATGCACAGAAGATTAAATTGTCGGTTCTCATAATTAATAAACTATGTTCACAATCGAAGATGTTATTGGGCAAAATATTTTGATGATTGTAGCACAAGGTTATAGTATAATTTGTCTTGATTATGGGAGTGGTTTTACTCTGACTTCTTGTGCTAGCATACTTAGTGTATATTGAACGGACCAAGTAGAGAAAATATATTTTTGTACTGAATATATATAAAATATTTTCTTTAATTCATTAAATGAGCTTATACTCCTAATCTTGATATAATTATTATGATCAATGTGATTTATTTATTATTTTGATTTATCAAAAGGTACAACTCTATTCAGAGTTAGTGTATGCCTAATAGATTGGACAATAACGAATAGCATTTGTGAAATAATAATTAGTTGATAGAATCCATGACTCGATTTTGAGTTTGATGATACCCCTTTATGTAAGCTTATAAGTTTTCATGTGAAAACCCGGCCGGTGAATTTTATATCCGTCACATGAAATAGTTTAAGTGGAATTATAGAGGATTTAATTAGTTGATTAAATTAAATTATCAGTGATTTAATTTAATTAACTGGTATTTGTGATGTTAACATGGGGAGTTAAAATAAGTGTTAGTGAATTTTTAAAATTCATATTGAGGAGTTCAATTGCAGTTTTTTAGTGGAATAAACTGTAATTAATTATAGTAGGAATTAATTCATCCAAATTTTTGAATTAATGTTATAATTGGTAGCCTCTTACTATTTATGTGGTCCCTGCTATACCTAGTAAAAATCTGGGTTGACTTGGGTAAAAGGTGACTTAGGAGAAAAGTCATCATATAGAGTTAGAGTATGATTCTACTTGCACAAGCAGAATCCTACACGTTTTTTGAGCCCTCTTTGACTGAAAATGAGTCTACATAAGGAATACATATTTCACCCAATAACTCACCTTTTAGAGTTGTATTGTTCTTGCCCACTCAAAGCAATTTCGTCCAAGGTCTTACCATGTCAGGACCCAAACTAACCCTGTCGTGATGGCGCCTATCGTGGAGCTAGGCAAACCGACTCATTTCCAAAACAAACCGATATTTTCATTTCAAAGATAATTTCAAGGCTATCTAACATAAAAACCTTCGTAAAGGAGTTCAAATCAAAACAAAAGTGCGGAAAGAAAAGCCCGACATTCGGGTGTCACTAGTCATGAGCATCTACTATAATTTATCTAACAATATCGAGACTAACATAGTCTGAAAATAGCTAAATACAACTAAAGAAAGATAACAAGGAGAAGAGCAGGGTTGCGATCGTCAGGCAGCTACCTTGCTATCTCCGAGAAAATATGCAACCGGAATAGTCAACAATCGCTACCGTGTCCAGCTACACCTGGATCTGCACACAAGGTGCAGGGAGTAATATGAGTACGCCAATTCAGTAAGTAACAACAATAAATAAAAACTGAGCAGTAGTGACGAACAATAAGCATATAAAGTTCATATCATGAAATCTCAGTAAAATACCATATGATTTTAAAATCAGGGTTTGAATCAAAACATCTCGTTTAAACCTAGTTCCAGTAAAATCATTTAAAGGTATTTTTCAACAGTTTTCAAACAAAGGCTCAATGCAAGATAAACAAAAATTATGAAATCATAAACAACCCCTCGGGCAAAACATCACTCATATACAGTCCCTCGGGCAAACCTCACAGTCACTCATATACAGCTCCTCGGGCATACCTCACAATCACTCTTAAACAACCACTTGGGCATACCTCACCATCACTCATGCCTCCCATTCACTCAGTACTCGGTACTCGGCACTCGCACTCAGTAGGTACATGTGCTCACTGGGGGTGTGTACAGACTCCGGAGGGGCTCATTCAGCCCATGCGCTATATCAAGTCAAATCATGGCATAAATCACTCAGTCCATCGGCCTATATCAAACATGCTGCGGCGTGTAGCCCGATCCCAAAAATATCCTCACAAATCAGGCCTTCGGCCTCACTCAGTCATAAACCTCTCAAGCCACTCGGGCTCTCAGTAAAATAGGGTATTCAGCCCAAAACAACATTTATATGCATTAAAACAGAGTAATAAAAACTGAATTGTGCAGTAAACATGCATAGCCATGACTGAGTATAGATTTTCAATCGAAAACAGTGAGAGAATAGTAAGAAAAGGCCCCTAAGGGTACAAACAGCATTGGCACAAGGCCCAAAACATGGCATTCAACTCAATTTACAGAAACTCTTTATAAAACTCATAAGTATCATATAGTTTCAACAAAATATGTAACTTTACAGTTGCTATGGGACGGACCAAGTCACAATCCCTAATGGTGCACGCCCACACGCCTGTCACCTAGCATGTGCGTCACCTCCAAATAGTAAAATGATACGAAATCCAGGGTTTCATACCCTCAAGACTAGATTTACAATCGTTACTTACCTCAAACCGGTCAAATCTCTACCCCGTGGTGCTCTTGTCTCTCGACTCGGCCTCCAAATGCTCTGAATATATTCACAATCAATACAATACCATCAATATATGCTAATGGAATGAATTTAACAAGAAAAACTACCAATTTAGACCAAAAACCCGAAATTGGCTCAAACCCGCCCCCCCGAGCCCACGACTCGAAATCGGGTAAAAGTCACAAATTACGAACACCCATTAACTCACAAGTCTAACCATACTAGTTTCACTCAAATCCGACTTCAAATTGACATTCAAATCCCAAAATATTATTTTATGAAGTTTCTACAATTTTCTTCAAATTTTCACCTCAAAGTACTAATCAGATGATGAAATCATTGATATATTCATGTATATTAACCAAATTCGAGTTAGAATCACTTACCCCGATGAATTTCTTGAAAAACCTACGAACAATCACCACAAACCGAGCTCCCTAGGTCCAAAATGTGAAATAGTGCCCTAAGCCCCGTTTATATAATGTACCATCTGAACTCCCACTATGCGGTTCGCGAAATTCCAAGCGCGGCCGCGCCTACTAGGTCCTGCGGTCGCGAAAAAAAATAGTGCGTTCGTATTTTTTGGTGGCTGCACTGCTAGGCTTTAGTATTTTGGCCATTACTTTCTCTACATATGTCTAAATGATGATTTCTTTACCTTTTTGGAAACTAGACACAAAGGGCTAAAACTTTAATTTTTGAATCATCTCAAAATTCCTTGTAGATCAAAAGATATAGGTTTTCAAAGTCGGACCAGCGGATATGCAGAACATTTCCCCAGAGTGCGGCCGCGGCAGAATTATGCGGTCCGCGAAATTCTGCTGAAGTCCGCGAAATTCAAAGCACCAGAACCATACCAGAGTTCTGAAAATGCCCGGACTCGCTCAAAACTCACCCCGAAACACACCTGAGGCATCCAGAACCTCAACCAAAGGTACCATCAAGTCCTAAAATACCATACAAACTCAATCGAGCTCTCGAATCCGATTAAACAATAACAAAAACATGAATCGCACACCAATTCAAGCTTAATGGACTTGAAACTTCAAACTTTCATAGCCGAGCCGAAACCTATCAAACCTCGTTCGAATAGCCTCAAATTTTACACACACGTCACAAATAACACTACGAATCTTATCCAACTCCTAGAATTCCATTCCGACTCCGATGTCAAATTTTCCACTGCCGATCGGAAATCACCAAATTTTTAATTTCGCCAATTCAAGCCTAATTCTACCACGGACCTCCAAATTATATTCTGGACACGCTCCTAAGTCCAAAATCACCTAACGGAGCTATCCGAACCATAAAAATTTCAATCCGAGATCGTTTACTCATAAGTCAACATCCGATTTACTTTTCCAACTTAACCTTCTAAATCAGAGATTGGGTGTCTCATTCCACTCCGAAACTACTCCGGACCCAAACCTACCAACTCGATACAACACAACACAGCTGAACAATATATAAAGAAGTAGAAATGGGAAAAACGAGACTATGACTCTCGGAACGACTGGCCGGGTCGTTACATACTGGGACTATAAA
The DNA here is from genome assembly GCA_000715115.1 of Nicotiana otophora. NCBI lineage: Eukaryota > Viridiplantae > Streptophyta > Magnoliopsida > Solanales > Solanaceae > Nicotiana > Nicotiana otophora. Next base: position 37,203 of record AWOL01S0021295.1, read on the forward strand.
AGAAGACTGGAGCCCTAGATTCTTGCTGTGAGGAGGACATGTGCAATATTTTCAAGAGGTTAGTGATTTCTAATCTCGTAATTATATCATTGTCAAGTTTACATGTATTTGATGCATGTATTGTATGTTTGCTTCCGCTGCGCATATTCTAATAGTATCTAAATTTCTGACAATCATGCCCTTGAATGGCGGAGTTTAGTATGCTCGAAAGAATTGCATATCTATTCTGACTGCAACTAGTTGAGGCAACATAGCTAGCATTCTTGGTTTTGTGAAATCCCAAATACAATAATCATATCATATCATACTATATTATAAGTGTGAAGATCCTATATCAAAGTTAAAAGACTAAAACGGTCATATAAAGCTGAATGACCATTTTGTCCTTCAATTAAATATTACTTTAGAAACAGTTTTGTACAAGCATGTAAATCCATATTCTAATAAAAATAATAAACAAAAAAAGTTTAATTGGGTAATTAATAACTTCTGAATTCTTCAAACACATGAAATTAAATTTGAACCTGTCATTTATGCAATATTAACAAAAACAGTTTGGTTCTCTCCCACTTCCCAAATTTATGCTTATTAATATGCATTAATTCATTATAATTCAAGGCAAAATACTTTGCCAATTATGTATTATAATTTAGACAAAAGACATCGCCGGCTATCTTTTTCTCTTCCGATCCTGAAAGAACTCGATCATCTACCCCTACTTTGCCAACAATTATGACTAATCCTTGTGCTTCATCTTGTAAGGTTTATTTTTGGGACTATATGTAAAATATTATTGATTTTTTGTGGATTATAATTCAAATATTTTGCATTGTCATTGATTTATTTCGGTGATTTCGGGTATATTAAGTTTTTTAAGGGTGATATTTTGACCAAATTTTGCTTCTTTGCAGGTACGTCAAATATAGAATACTTCGGAAAAATATTCTCTACAGAATTATATGTAGCATGAATCTATATGTAAATTCTGGGTTGTTTAATTACGTTGTTACCTTCAAACACTATAATTCCAAAAGGTAATCGTCCTATAACTTGATGCGTTTTTGCAAGCTCTTGATGATAGTACTTGTACACTTATTAATTAGTACTCATATTTTTGGGAAAGTTTACCTCTGTTAAAATATTCTTAATTAGTTGGTAAAATTCCCTTTACATATTTTTCTGCAACATTGTGAAGCATTTTGGCAATGAGCTTCATTTTTAAACTTCACTTATTTGAATTCACCCATTGATCTTAATCGATACAAATTTTAGAATTACATATAAGCCAACATATTTTGCCTATTAGTTCTAACTTCTACACAAAAACATACAAAAAATCATAAAACTAAATTACAATATGGATCGAAATATCCAAAGGACTACACATATAGGGCAGTATTTTTTCCTCTCTTGACTTATCTAGAATGAACAACTTATCATTTTCAGGAATTCATATTTGATTGTTTTATAACTAATATCTATGTCATTTTAAAAATTTTATATGATTGTTTTATAACTAATATCTATGTCATTTTTAAAATTTTGTATTCACTGATAAGGGGTACACGCGCAACGCGCGTGACCCGAGACTAGTTTCCTGAAAAGTGGGTAAAAAATTATTTTTTTGTTGGTGTTTAATCATCTATTATTCGAAACTCACTCGTCCGATTAATTCAGGTTCATAATGCTAGTGTTCCCTATCAGGGGTACTTTCTCTATTCTCAAGGTTCAAACTCAAATTTTCTCACAAGGGTGAACTCATAAGTGGTGGGTAACATTAGTTATTGGATACATTGTCTTTCTTTAGTCATATGGTGTCTTATTGCCGCAATTAGTGCAAATGATTGTCATTCTGTTACACATATTATAGAAATGACCTACTCTCTCCTTCTAAGCGGAGCAAGGATTTGAACCTTATGAGTTCGGGATTTTAGTCAGCAAAAATTACTGAATTCTTAATTAACAATTTATATATATTCCATAAATTTCTCTTAAGGTTTGAACCAAAGTTATTGGTATTGCAAAACAACAATTGAATTGGGGTGGTCAACGGATGTTCCGAATCATATAATGAACAAGAAGAAGGGAAGGTCTTTGGAGGCAGATTCTGCCGAATAAGTTATAGGGAACTTTACATAACTGTCACAATTTAAAAGAAATATAACAATTTTGTAGCATGAAATCTAATATTACAGTTATGGCAGGAAAATATTTATATTTGTAGCATACAGTTCCATTAAAATAAGAATATTAATTATTAATATCTAAACATAAGCAATTTGAATGGAAAGTCAATAATGTTTTGTACAAAAATCATACCTTTTTTTCTCTTTATCTATTAGCTTTTCTTCTTTTTCTTCATCTTCTTAATTTTATTTTCTGCCGAAGCCAATATATTTTCTAAATTTGTTACATTCATTTTCTTTTTAATTATCTTTCTTAAGTTTTTCTCTTCCTTCTTTCTTCCTTTCTTAACATAAAGATCTTACTTCGATAATAATATACGTTAATATATACAAAATATATATAAAAAATATATATTGAATTAACACATATAAAATATACAAAAAATTTACATAAAAAATACATCTTCAATTAAGATGACACTTAGACATGTGAAATCATAAAAACATATAGCTTAAATTTAATTAAGATGGCATATAAATATACAAAAAATATATATATTAAAAATACATCCTGCATTAAAATGGCACTTGACATATAAAATATATTTGAAATATACATTAAAAATACATCTTAAAATAAGATGGCACTTCACAAATAAATATACAAAAAATATATACATAAAAATACATTTTGAATTAAAGTGATACTTGATATACAAAGTATAAAAGACGTATAAATCAATACATCTTGAATTTATGTGGCATTCAAATATGCATCAGATTTTAAAAAATGGAGTGAAGAAGATGAATATCGGGTTTAATTTTTGTAATATGCTAATAATGAAAAAAAAGTACTCTTTATGAAATAAATAATAAATGATACTATTTTTTTAAATAATAGTTAAAAAATGATCAAGTGTGTAAAAAACTCTAAGTTATATGCTATAGAGGGAAGATGACAAAAGAGATTAAGATTACAAAGATACCACAAGAATGATGAGAACTGAATAATTCTTCTAAGAGGAAGTTACGTTACAAAGGGATAATTTCATCCCTCAAATTATTGGTGAATTCTGATTATGGCCCTTATGATATTTAGCTAAGCGTGATTTGACCTTCAATTAATTAAAAGATGCCTATTTTTATCCCTTTAGAAAATATATTATTCTTTAAATTATTTCTAGAATTATATGTTACTACTATTAAATATGAAGTAATATTACAAAATTAACATAACATATAACTAATTCAATAATTTATAAATATTCACCTGCATATGGATCGAAAGTGCATATTCTCAATTAATTAATGATTCAACTGTTACAACTTGTTTAGATTGTTGTTATGTATTGTTTAATAATATATCGTATTATATTGTATTATATTGTATTATATTATATTATATTGTATTGTATTGTACTGTATCGTTTTGATGTATACAATATTTGAATAGATTGTATTGTTTTCCGTCATTTCATGATGTCATGCACCAACAATATGAAAAATAAACTTGCAATATTATATTTAAAAAAAAGTAAGGTACGAGGTAACATTATTATATAAAAAGATAGGGTAAAAGATAAAATAAGATTATTTAATAATATGGTAGGGCAAGATGAGAGAAAAAATAAGAGAACGAAGCGACCATACCAAATCGATCGTTCCATAAAGTGGTACTTGTCGTCGTTACGTAACGACGGATTTAACGATACGATACAATAAAATTTAAATAACAATCAAAACAAACATTATATTTAAAATAACAATACGATACAATACAACATATAACAACCATCCAAACAAGTTGTTAATCAAATATCACAAGGACGAACAAAAATCCGAATTTGTACCTACTTAGAATAAACGGTTAAGATATTATGATAAATTAAATCTTAATGATAGTGTAAAAAAATTATTACCCTTAAGTATTCTCCACATCTTAAATCCATTACACAAATTAGTAGGCTCGAATATGGTATATATACCAAAAATTTACTTGTAGAAAATAGGAGTAGCTGATTTAAGAAAGAACTGATTTGACCGAAGAGAATTCGGGAAGCCGGATGCATGAAATCTTATTTTTTTATTTAAAAACCAGCATACCTTTTCACTTTTCAGTACGTTCAAAAAAAGAATAAACAAAATGAAAGAAAATAGTATAAAGAAAAAAAACACTTAAAACACAGATTTATTTCCAATCTGGAAAAGTTTTTTCCTTTTGTATACAAAAGGGAATTCATTTAAAAAAAAAAGCAAAAATACAGCTATATATGAATATGATACTAATTTCAATATCTGAAAGCGAAAGCAATTCCCGAATTCACGTGCCCTCTATCATCAATAGAATTTCAAAGTCATAAAAACTCTTTTAAATTTTCTTATTACCATGACTTTATCTTTACTTTATGTTCTTCAAAAAGCCATTCTTTATGTGCATGCATGGGTTATTAATTTTTCTCTCAATATAATAGTTAAAGGGGTCTCCTTTCTGCCATAGGTATCTCTTTATATATTTTACTTCTCTTTCCACTTCAACTTACACCATACTTACAGAAGGAAATGCAAATGGGATTTCATCATCTTCTTCTTATAGGATTTGGTTTTATTATTATCTTGAATAATGTTAATGGACATCCAATAGAAGATCTGGTGGAAAATTTACCAGGACAACCAAAAGTTGGGTTTAGACAATACGCTGGATATGTGGATGTAGATGAAAAGGCAGGGAGAAGTTTGTTTTATTACTTTGTTGAAGCTGAGAAAGATGCTGATAAACTTCCTCTTACTCTTTGGTTAAATGGAGGTTTGCTTTTTCTTCTTCTCTCTTTATTTGTGATTATTGTTTTTAATCTCCTCCTTCTTTCAGTATAGCCGACCCCCAGTTTTTTTGGTACTAAAGTATAATTGTGATTGTTGTTGTTGTTCTAATATTCTTGATTTAGTTGGAGTCTTTGAGAACTAGTTGGAGTTTATGTCAATTGACAGGACAAAAGTAAATTTATTTTATCAAAGTCTGAAATTTTCTTTGATTTTCAAAGATTCGACGTTTGTAAGTAATGATATTGATCGAAAATCATTAACTATGGAATCCTTGTTCCAAAACGTTTATTTATATGTGTATTTTTGTCTCTTGCTTAATGGAGTTCTATTTTGCTTGTATGGCAATAGGCGATTAGTTTCTTTTTCTTTTTCTTGTTTATTTGGAAAAGAAATCTAAATCTCTTTTAATGGTGATTCGGTCTAGTTGATCTGCATGTATGATATAGCCTTTATTTCCTTCACGTTGAAGGAACAGTTTCCCTCTTTGACCCCCCC
>AWOL01S0021295.1:44152-69636 GCA_000715115.1 Nicotiana otophora
ACGCACACATTTTTTAATGGCACACTGAAAGATTTAATAACTATGTGGGGAATAATATGTAAGAGCATTCAACTTTCGACTTTTCATTAATCACTACCGTATATATATGTTGACGATATATACTCTGGACTGTACTAGTGGACATACACCTTAATAACTTGGTTGGTTGGTGATATTTGCAGGGTTGGGACCAATCTGTTTAATGATTTATCTCTTCAAAACTTGTGATCATTTTTAAAGCATCTTATATATAACAGAGGTAATAAAACTCATCTTTAAAAAATAAAAAAGACAGTTTGGTGGACGAAGTACCATGCGTTCACACATGAGGAAGAGCCACACCTTAAGAAGGTATGATGTAGGCAACCTATATTAGCACAAAGTATTAGTGGCCAATTTTGTAGCTCGAACTCGTGATCTATAGTCACAGCAAAGACCTATTAAGAATAGAGAAACTACTAGTTATGTCAGCCTATAAGCAAATTAGTACAAAAGTTAGCCAATTCATAAAATATTATCAATATTAGTCAAATGCTACCAATATTAGCCAATTAGCTATTTGTATGGAAAAAAGTCTACTTTTTGCTTTCTTTTGAGAGGGAGTTGTTGGAATAGATTGGATACATCTTAAGGAGTTTGGATCTCAGTTTTGGGATAATTTGGTGGAGTTTAGAGGTGATTTGAATTGAAAATTCAAAGTAGAAGATGAACATGGAAATAGATAATATGTGTATCACACTGTGTATCATTTCTGTATCACACATGTATCATATGTATATCAAATGGGTATCACATGGATATCCATGTATACCCGTATGTTAGATACATGCTTGATACATGTGTCGCAAAAGAATTCTTTAAACTCGATATTAACTCCAAATTTCAATATTAAATCAGTCCAGATTACCTCCAATTTTTCTAAAAAATTTTATATTGACTGATCTATATGTTTTCAATGAATTTAAACCATACTCATTGAAAAAGGTCCCTTTTTGCTTAGGTTTTTGAAATCTTGTATTTTTTTTTACTTTGTGTTTCATCACATTGTTTGCACCTCATCCATAAAATTTTCTTTCCGTCTTGCATCTAATGTTGCTGATCACGCTTAAAAATATGAAAGGAGATCTTTACGAGTGATTCTTGGAGAGAAAGAATCCTTATTTATTTGGTTTTCAATTTTTATATGTGTTTGGCTAGTTTTGGTAAGTCTTTAATTAATGGCTAAAAGTTGATGAGTTCTGTAAAATCCTCTTAAGAATATTAAAGAAGAATTAATCCAAATAGCCGCGCACCCAATTGCTTAAACTAAAAATAGCCTGTGAAGGTATAATATATGCATAATGTATTATTATATATGTATAATTGTATATAATTAATATATAATCTATGTATATGACTAAAAAATTAAACAATAAATATGACCGACTATTTATGTAAGATTCCTTAAATAGATATTGTCTTGTATTTGCCGCATGTAGGTCACCTGAGGCTAGAGGACAAATGGACCGAATTATTATACCATTTTGAAAGTCTTTTGGCTAATACTAATTAATCTATAATAGTCAAAGATCTTTGAGTTGGGAGTTGTGTGATATTTTCTTTCTCTATCTCAGATAGATCAATTCTTTACAATTTCACTTTGATCTATGTTGTAGAGTTATGATTTAAAACACTATTTACATATGTGCTGCAAACTGAATTTTGGAGAGAAAAAGTGTATTTAATTCTCTCATCAACAATTAGTCTCTTGCTTTCTTGACATGACCTTCATCACTATAAAGTATAAACTGATTATTATTCAATTTCTATTTTTTATCGTTCCTTTTTAGAGTTAATTTGATCATTTATAGTGAAATTGAAAGTGACCTAGAATATACCTTTCCCAAATATATTTTAGAATAATTTGGAGTACCCCAAAAGTAGTTGTACCTTGTTTAGAAACAGAAAGAAAAAAAAAGAAAAATATTAAGAGATACTCCGTATATATATCATTTTGTATTAGTCCTCCACAAACGAAATACTTGTATATATATGTTTAATTTTACGCAAATTAAAGGGCCTCATAAGCTAATCAAACTACACCGTGCTTGGTGTATTTTATTATGTCAAAAGATGTTAAAATTAAATTCACTAGTATTGTTAGCAATGATGACTCTCATACAATGGAGCAATCAACATCATTACTCAACATTTGAATTAGAAGCTTTTAAAAGAAATCTTCTAGTAATTTTGTATATGAAGGGTTATTTCTTAATTTCGTCAAGTCATTAATAACTTGATTATTTTCAGGTCCAGGATGTTCGTCAATTGGAGGGGGTGCCTTTACAGAACTAGGACCCTTCTTTCCTAGAGGTGATGGCCGTGGTCTCAGAAGAAATACTAAATCTTGGAATAAAGGTATACTATTACATTACCTTAATTTTATACTATAAAATTCCAATAAAAAAAATTCAATATTTGATTCTTACCATTTCAATTTCTGCAATATTTCTTTGTTTTGATTGATACAGCATCAAATCTTCTATTTATTGAATCTCCTGCTGGTGTTGGATGGTCTTATTCAAACACATCTAGTGATTATACTTGCGGAGATGACTCCACTGGTATATATATCACTTCGACCTTTACACTTTCTCCTTTAATTTTGTTAAAAGTTTGGTTAACAGAAAAGAGAAAAAAAGAAAAATTAATGTTATCATTTGTTGTTGTTGTTTTTTCCAGCTAAGGATATGCTCACTTTCATGCTCAGATGGTACGCAAAGTTTTCAGAATTAAAATCTAAACCTTTGTTCCTTACAGGTGAAAGTTATGCAGGTACTAGATATATATCACATGTGCAATATGTTCATTATTTTTATTTTATGCTGAACGTGCAATTTTTTTTTAAATTTTTTTTGCTTACTAGTCCATATTTATTCTGGTGATATGATAGGACATTATATACCACAGTTGGCAAATGTCATACTAGACTACAACAAGCAGTCCAAGGATTTTAAGTTTAACCTAAAGGGAGTAGCTGTAAGAACACTCAAAGCCATATACTACAGTATTTCCTCTAATTTTTGCTCTATATATTAAAATCAGCCCTCCTAAATTGTAAATAATTTCTACAGATTGGAAATCCACTTTTGAGACTAGACAGAGATGTTCCAGCAGTGTACGAATATTACTGGTCACATGGAATGATATCAGATGAAATATATTTGAGAATCAAAGAACACTGCAATTTTGATGATTATGAATTCCCAGTTCCTCATAATGAGCCAATCTCATGCAACCAAGCTATTGATGAAGCATATAAAATAATTTCTGACTATATTAATGTGTACGACGTTATTTTGGATGTCTGTTATCCTTCTATCGTTCAGCAAGAGCTGCGTTTACATAAACAAGTAAGAATCATAGCTATTGAACTTGTATGGTGATTTAAACTTTTCCAATATAACAGTGCCAACTGAACTTTATCTAATATAACAGTAAAGTCACCAAATTATTACTTTAGTGTGACAAAAATGATTTAGTGACGTTACTGTTATGGTTGTGACTTTGCTGTTATATAATAAATAAAGTTCAGTAGTCATTCTATATAATTAATTAACTCTTTGAATATGTTTAGATGTTTGTAACATTTGATTTTGTTATTTTGTTGGATACTAGGTTACAAAGATGAGTGTTGGAGTTGATGTTTGCATGACATCAGAAAGATACTTCTATTTCAACCTTCCTGAGGTTCAGAAGGCTCTTCATGCTAATCGCACTAATCTACCTTACGAATGGAGCATGTGCAGTGAGTATGTAATCTTAATTGTTTTGAAATCTTTAATATTGAAAATAACTATACTAAAATAGACAGAATTAATACCATATATTTCAGGTTTTTAATTAATTAATACGATTTTCCTTTTGGTGGTGTTTAATTTGTATGAGACAGTGTGCTGAATTACTCTCAATCAGATGGTGACACTGATATGCTTCCATCCCTCAAAAACATTATTCAACATGATGTTCCTCTTTGGATATTCAGGTAATTAAACGTGTTATTTCCCTCGCATTACAATGACTGCTAGGAATGACAATGGGCTGTGCGGATTGACTTTTCCAAAAAAAATCCTCACCTACACATAATGTCGAGGAAATAGGTTTTCAGGGTTGTTTACAATGTTAAATATAAGAAAGTATTTTTTTAAAATCTCTCATCTGTTAAAACAAATCTCCTACGTGTAAAAAAAGAAAAATAGTCATAAATTTACTAAAAACAAGTTTATAATGGGGCCACAAATTCATTTGACCCCGTAATGTCGCATAAGATATGAATCCATAATATTAATATATATAATATAATACTAAATTACCGAGTGTCACTATTTATTTGAGATAATCGGTGGCGGATTTATAGGGTAGATTATGGGCAAGTCAACCTATGGTCTCTCCTTAAAATTAGATATTTTATGTACATATTTTTTAAAATTGGTATAATATTAACTATTCACACCCATGCTCCAAGAAGGATGAATGATTCACTTGGTTAAAAGTTGAGTTATTTACCAAGAAGAATAGTTAAATATTGAGTTATTTACCAAGAGGAATAGAGATCAATTCTCTTTTAATACATTTTTTCCTCCATTTTTTAGTAGTGCACCCATGTACTGAAAATCCTAGATCCACATAGATAATAAAATTGCCATCCGGCCGCCATTGATATCTAGAACTCAAAATCTTAAATTCATTAAGTTTAAATCTTGAATATAATTCTCTTTTGTTGTCCTTCGCATGATTCTGGGCTATTGTATATGACAGTGGAGATCAAGACTCAGTGGTACCACTAATAGGGTCAAGAACATTAGTGCGTGAATTAGCTAATGATTTAAATTTGAAGACAACAGTAGCATATGGAGCATGGTTTCACAAAGGGCAAGTAGGAGGATGGCAAGTTGAATATGGTCATAAACTCACTTTTGCAACAGTAAGAGGAGCTGCTCATATGGTTCCATATGCACAGCCATCTAGGGCTTTGCATCTTTTCAGCTCATTCGTTCATGGAAGAAGATTGCCTAATACCACTCGTATTCCCATTGCCTGATGGTCATTGAATTTGTAAATTTAATTTTCATCTGTCAAAAGTATAACTTACTTTCATTTTTTCACTTCCTTCCAAAGATTTGATGTGCAATAAGTGAACTCTTGAATTGGCACTGCGGTACACAAGGTATTCTTCATTCATCTAAGATCAGGAGAAAGGTCGTACCCTAAGGGGCGTGATGTAGACAGCCTACCCTAATGCAAGTATTAGTGGCTGGTTACACGGCACGAACCCATACCGATAAACTCTTGAGTTGATTGTTTTTATCTTATATCAAGTTGAACCCTTGAAGTTGATTCTAGAGGTTGTCTATCTTTGCAATTTATATTGTTGCGCAGAAATGTTGAAATGAATTGGACCTCGACGAAGATGAAATGGATACATAAGTTTCATATATATAACGTACTCTAATTAACTTGAGTTTTAATTGTAGTTATTGATATTAATGTTCAAAAATATTTGGATGTCTCATACGTATCATGATATTTGTATAAGGGTAAAACCGAGCTCGATGCTTGATCGAGCATCTGGAACGGTATGCCAGGCTCGACACATCTATAAGAGATCGAAGATACGGATGAAACCGAGCTCGATATCGAGGTTCGAAGTTCGGCATGGTCAGCCAAAATCAGAATATGATATTGTCGGACCTAAAAGCATCGTCAAAACAGGCCATCAAGACCATCTGATTTGCCCTCGAGTTTACCGAAGGCACGACCGATCCTGCTTCTAACGGACTCGAAGAAAAGCTTCGCCAACTCATCCGACAAGGATCCGTGATTCTCGCCATTAACCAATCATTATGGCAAAAATCATGGGATTAAGTCAAGAAAGGGGCCAACAGTCTACAAAATCAAGGACTTATATTTTTTATAAAATAATATTTTAAAAGGAAGATCTCCCTTAATATATAAGGGGAACTCAATAATTCATGGGCAAGTATTGTAACATACTTAAAAGAACAACATACTATTGTTTCTAGCTTTGTTCATACCATTCCGGCTTCAATAATATTATATCTAAGGTCGAAGGAGATTAAACTCACAAGGCCTAGGTTGTTCAACTTGCGTGCTTTGCAATTATCTTTCCATTGATTACTTCCACATTAAATCTGATTTCTCGCTTTGTATCAAATAGATATTCTTAAAACCGCTTATAAATTCAATTGTTATCCGATTTTGAGAGTAAACAGTTTGGCGTCCACCGTGGGGCTAAGGATAATAGTAGTTATTTGATACAAATCTCCATAACACACACTGATTTACACTTGCTCTTTGAAGTGTCTTTGATTTTAGGATAAAAATGACAAACTCTCGATTAGCACCTATACATATCGACAACGAGTCCGGTCATCAAGGTGAAAATAACAACATAGCACCCAATAATGTAGGGCCACCCGCTGATGTCGTTGGAATTCGGACTGCGGATCCAATTGATGTAAATTCGCATGTGCCCATCGACGCGAACTTGCCTACCGACCTTGAAAATAGCGTCCGTGGTGGAGCCTGATCGGCAGCTCAAAACACATAAAACACTGAAGAAGACGGGATCAGCCTATGCATGATCTTCAAAATGCTGCAAGCTCAACAGGTGGCGATAGCTCAGTTGCAGAGCCAAACCCAGGCACCGAGCAGGGTTGAACCCGATCCGCCACAAGAAGTCACTCGCAGAACGGAACCGACCATGGTAAGATCGAATGAACAAGCGTCGGGGACTAACCCCGAAATTATAAAAATGCTCGAAGAGCTGACAAAGCGGGTAGAATCAGGGGAAAAGAAGATCTAAGCCAGCGATAAAAAGGTCGAAACCTATAATTCCAGGGTAGATCAAATCCCAAGAGCGCCCCCATTATTGAAGGGACTGGATTCGAGGAAGTTCGTGCAAAAACTTTTTTCTCCAAGCGCGGCTATATGCCCGAAATACCTAAGTACAATGGAACAACCGATCCAAACGAGCATGCGACCTTTTATACATGTGCCATAAAAGGAAACGACTTGGAAGACGACGAGATCGAGTCTGCTTTACTGAAAAGATTTGGGGAGACCCTGTCAAAGGGATCCATGATATGGTATCACAACTTACCTCATAATTTTATTGATTCATTTGCTATGCTTGCAGGCTCTTTCGTAAAAGCACATGCTGGTACCATCAAGGTCGAAACCAGGAAATCAGACCTTTTCAAAGTTGAATAGAAGGATAACGAGATGCTCAGGGAGTTCGTGTCTCATTTTCAAATAGAATGAATGGATCTGCCTCCGGTCGCTGATGATTGGGCTGTTCGGGCTTTTACTCAGGGACTCAATATTCGAAGCTCGATGGCTTCGCAGCAATTAAAGCAAAATCTGATAGATTACCCTGCCATTAACTGGGCCGATGTACACAATCGGTATCAATCAAAAATCAGAGTCGAAGATGATCAACTCGGGGCACCTTCAGAGTCTATTTATCCCGCCATAACTCTCGATAGAGTCAAGAGAGACATCGATCGTAAACCAGGATCAAACAGGGATCGGTATCGGCCATATAATGGAGATCGGAGGAGCAGTTTGTCCGGGCGAAACCCCATAAAAAATGAAAAAAGAAATGACCAAGGTCGAAGCAACTGGGGGTTAATGACCAAAAACAGTTTTGACAGGTCCACCGGGCCCAAAGAAGCGCCGAGGCTATCAGAGTATAACTTTAATATCGACACAGCTGTCATTATATCAGCTATCAGGTGAATCAAGGATACCAAATGGCCTCGACCTCTACAATGTGATCCAGCTCAAAGGGATCCCAACCAAGTATGCAAATATCATAGAACTCACGGTCAAAGAACGGAAGACTGTCGACAACTGAGAGAAGAAGTAGCCCGACTATTCAACAACGGGCACCTTCGAGAGTTCTTGAGCGACCGGGCCAAGAATCATTTCAGGAACAAGAATTCTAGCCGACAAACAGAATAAGAAGATACCGAACCTCAACACGTAATTAATATGATCATCGGTGGAGTCGATTTCCCACAGGAACCAATGTTGAAACGCACCAGAATCTCCATTACGAGGGAGAAACAAACTCGAGACTACATACCAGAAGTGTCTTATCCTTCAGCGACGAGGACGTGAAATGGATCATACAACCTCACAATGATGCGTGGGTAATAACTCTACTCGTAAAAAAAACTAGAATTAAACGTGTGTTAATTGATCCAGGTAGCTCGGCCAACATTATTGGGTCGAAGGCTGTAGAACAGCTCGGTCTACAAGACAAGATCATGCGAGCAGTCCGAGTCCTAAACGGGTTCAACATGGCATGTAAACCACAAAGGGAGAGATAACGTTACCGGCCAATACCGTCAGAATCATAAAAGAGACCAAGTTTTATGTAATCGAAGGGGACATGAGGTACAACGCCCTTCTCGGAAGGCCGTGGATCTACCACATGAAGGCAGTACCCTCGACTCTTCCCCAAGTGCTAAAATTTCCAGTTCCACGGGGGATCAAGACAATCTACGGGGAACAACCAGCCGCAAAAAAGATGTTTGCCATCGAAGAAGTGGTTCCAACATCAACACTCACAACACTGAAAGAACCGAATTTGAGCACCGACCCAGAGGCCAAATAGCAATCACCGATGTGGGTCACAATCCAATCAAATAAGCAAAATACTTGTGAGGACGATGATTACGGGGTTCCACAATGACTCCGACACAACCAAATCGACGGTCGAAGAGCTGGAACAGGTTATATTGATCGAGCATTTGCCCGATCGAAAGGTATATCTGGGCACGTAACTAACTCCCGAGCTCAGGAGAAAATTTATTTAATTTTTTATAGTTAACATAGATTGTTTTGCTTGGTCCCATCTTGATATGACATGGATACCACCAGAGATAAATACTCACAAGCTAAGCCTGAACCCAAAAATCAATCTGGTCAAGCAGAAGAGGAAACCCAGTCTGAAGTGAAACATGACTTTATCAAGGATGAGGAATATAAACTCCTTAAAATAGGGTCCATTCAGGAGGTTAAATACCCGGAATGGTTAGCAAACGTAGTGATAGTCCCTAAAAAGGGACAAATTAAGAATGTGCGTAGATTATAAGGATTTGAACAAAGCATGTCCCAAGGACTATTTCCCTTTGCCCAACATTGATCGCTTGATCGATGCCACGGCCGGCCACGATATCCTCAGTTATCTCGACGCCTATTCCGGGTATAATCAAATACGGATGAACCTGGATGACCAGGAAAAAACTTCCTTCATCACTAAATATGGCACATACTGCTATAACGTAATGCCATTCGGATTAAAAAACACCGGTGCCACCTATCACCGTCTAGTAAATCAAAAGTTCGAGGAAAAAATAGGAAAAATGATGGAAGATTACATTGATGATATGTTGGTTAAGTCCCTGCGAGCAGATAACTATTTAAAACATTTGCAGGAAACCTTCAGCATACTAAAAAAGTACAATATGAAGTTGAACCCAAAAAAGTGTGCATTTGGAGTCAGATCGGGAAAATTCCTCGGGTTCATGGTATCTAACCAAGGGATCAAGATCAATCCCGACAAGATCAAAGCAATTGAAGACATCACGGCCGTGGACAACGTAAAGGCCGTGCAAAGGCTAACAGGGCGCATAACCGCCCTGGGTCAATTTTTCTCGAGGTCGTCCGATAAGAGCCACCGATTCTTCGCATTGTTGAAAAAGAGGAATAGCTTCTCATGGACTCCGGAATGTCAACGGGCTCTGGACGAGCTCAAGAGATACTTATCGAGCCTACTACTGCTTCACACACCAAAGACAGACGAACAACTGTACTTGTACCTAACGGTCTCGGAGGTAGCGGTAAGTGGAGTCTTGGTTCGGGAATAGCAAGGTACGCAATTTCCAATATATTATGTTAGCAAGACCTTAGGTGAGGCCAAAACTAAGTACCCTCACCTATAGAAACTAGCGCTCGCTTTGCTAAGTGCCTCTAGGAAGCTAAAACCATATTTCCAATATCACCCCATATGTGTCGTAACTACTTATCCGTTAAGGAACATTATGCATAAGCCCGAACTCTCGGGCCGATTAGCCAAGTGGGCAGTGGAAGTGAGTGGGTACAATATTGAGTACCGACCTCGAACGACCATTAAGTCTCAAATTTTGGCAGATTTTATGGCCGATTTCACATCGACCCTGATACCCGAGGTCGAAAGAGAGTTATTGGTTAACTCAGGAACTTGTTCGGGAATCTGAACCCTCTTTACGGACGGTGCTTCGAACATAAAAGGGTTCGAACTTGGTATCGTACTAAAGACGTTAACATGTAATATAATTAGACAATCTATTAAGACTGTGAAATTGACTAACAACGAGGTCGAATATGAGGCCATGATTACAGGTCTCGAACTAGCCAAAAGCTTGGGGGCAGAGGTGATCGAAACTAAGTGCGACTCCCTCCTTGTGGTAAACCAAGTTAATGGAACGTTCGAGGTTAGGAAAGAACGAATGCAGATATACATAGACAAGTTACAGGTGACGTTACATCGGTTCAAGGAATAGACTTTACAACATGTACCTCGGGATCAAAACAACGAGGTCGATGCAACCTGGGATCGTCAATCGAAGACAACGAGTTCAACTCGGGTGAAGTCGTGCAACTTATGAGATTGGTGGTGGAAGAAGGCCACACCGAGATCAACTCAACGAGCTTAACTTGGGACTGGAGGAACAAGTATGTGGAATATCTCAGGAATGGAAAGTTGCCCTCAGACCCAAAAGAATCGAGGGCCCTGCGTACAAAGGCAACCCGATTTAGCCAATCCGAAGACGGAACCCTATTCAGAATTTCATTCGATGGCCCACTTGCAATATGTCTAGGGCCATGGGGTACAGAGTACATTCTGAGGGACATCTACGAAGGTACCTATGGAAATCATTTGGGCGCCGAATCATTGGTTCACAAAATAATCAGGGCTGGATATTACTGGATCGACATGGAAAAAGATGCAAAGGAATTCGTCCGAAAATTTGATTGGATGTCAAAGATACGCTCTGATGATTCATCAACCTAGGGAGTTGCTACATTCAATTTTGTCTCCATGGTCGTTCATGAAGTGAGGGATGGATATCGTCGGCCCCCTTTCATGGGAACCTGGTAAGGCCCGATTTATATTATTTATGATTGACTACTTTTCTAAATGGGCAAAAGCCCAGGAATATGAACAGGTCAGGGAGAAGGAAGTTATTGATTTCATTTGGGACCATATCATATGCCGATTTGGGATACCAGCCGAGATTGTATGCGATAATGGGAAATAATTCATCGGAAGCAAAGTGACCAAATTCTTTGAAGACAATAAGATCAAAAGAATCCGATCGACACCTTATCACCCTAGTCGGAATGGACAAGCTGAATCTACCAACAAAACCATACTTCAAATCCTTAAAAAGAGGCTAACCGACGCCAAAGGAAAATGGAAGGAAATGTTACCCGAGGTCCTATGGGCATACCGAACAACCTTAAAGTCCAGTACCGGGGCCACCTCATTTTCTTTGGTTTATGGTACTGAAGCTTTAATGCCGGTCGAGGTTGGAGAACCAAGCATCAGATTTTGATACGCAATAAAGGAATCGAATGACGAGGCTATGAGTACGAGCCTTGAGCTATTGGACGAAAGGCGAGAAGCCATCCTTGTCCGACTGGCCGCCCTGAAACAACAAATCGAAAGATATTACAATCGAAGGGCCAGCCTTTGACACTTCAATACAGGGGACTTGGTACTAAGGAAAGTCACACTGAGTACTCGAAACCCGAACAGAGGAAAATTAGGGCCGAACTGAGAAGGGCCGTACCGAGTTATCGAGATCACCGACAAAGAATCCTATAAGCTCGGAACAATGAACAATGAGCAATTACCGAACAACTAGAATATAACCCACTTAACGCGATATTATTGCTAAGGTACGCCCCCGATTCTTTCTTCTATTTTTTCCGTTTCAAGCTAACACTTGCAGGTAACCAACAAAGGATGATACGAAGTCCTAGGTCTGAAAGCATGCGTTGCACTCTTTTTTCCTTGAACCGATTTTGTCCCAAATGGATTTTTCGGCAAGGTTTTTAACGAGGCAACAAACAAATCGTGCTAAGTTAGAATTGAAGGCTGGTTACGAACCGGTGATAATGATTCCAATAACATTCGAGATGGCAATATCCCTCAGATATCGACTTTAACAACGAAAGAAACTTCATGATCGGTGGGACCCGATCAATAAGATTTATTGTAATGGCCAAACGGTCAAAATGAACCGTGACAACACAGATCGATCGAGCCCTGGCACAAAATATGTATGCATATACAATCATTGCGCACAAGAATAAAAAATAAGACTCTTCTTGTTTTTGATATCACATTGTTTAAGGAATTTCCTACTCTCGGTCCCCTAAGGGTATCGAACCCAAGGGTCACCATAATCTGAGTTCGAAACTTTCACTCAGGGATTACCAATCGAGCCTAAGGGCCATCTCAAATTCGAGTTCGAACATTCACTCGGGGAATGCCAATCGAAAATAATCTCGAACGGTCCGAGCTATCATATTACAAGGGAAAAAGACCTATTAGGCAACGCTCGAATTTCTAAGTCTACGGCTACCCCTGCACGGGGACTGTTATCTTAGGCATGCCCAGATAACTCAGGATAGTAAGCCCACTGGGCGACGCCTGAACTAAAAGGTTACGGTCGTATTAACGCGACTCGAAGACGTCCGAGACCCCTAACAAAAACAAAGCCTTCAAAAAATTCTTTTTTATAACCAGTTCTAAAGGCTACCCTCGGCAAGGCTATAAACCTAGGATATTTCGGGGGGAAATTATTGGTAACACCGAACCCCTACAACGCCTTAACCCAAACGGCGATAAATGCAAGGTTTGATCGAACCTTCGAATATAACCTAACTATTTCATGCTAAGGCATTTCAACCTTTACGAACACAAATAGAAAAGCAAAGGAAAAGTTCAAAAGCCATAGAAGGGAAAAGCCATACATATATATCAAAATTTATTTACAAGGACTGAATAGCCCCAATGCATGTTTTTTTACAAAGGCCAAACGGCCTCAACAAAAAGTTAGTACAAAATACGAAAAATGGCCTAATCCTCATCGGGGGCTACGTCGTCGCCTACAAGGTCTTTTTCACCATCAGACTCACCCGACTCTTCAGACACCTGGGAATCCTCCTCGGGAAAAGCCAGCTTCCGGGCATTGGCTTCGCATATCTTGGCGTTCTTGATTTCGGTCAATATGTCGAGGTTCTGAGCATGGACTCCCTCAAGGGCATCCCTTCGGGATTCCCACCTTGCATGCTTCACCATATTGTTTGCCTGCTCCTGGATAGCCTCGACATCAACCTTGAACTGGGCCACCTTTTTATCAGCCTCGGTCTTGGCCGTGACGACCTCTAACTTGGTAGCTTCGAGCTCCTTGGTCAGATTCTCTTGACCAAAAACAACTGAGTTCAGCTGAGACTGGAGTCCTTCGATCATTTTGGCCTGTGCCAAATTCTTCTCCTTTGTAGCCCGAAGCTGAGCCTCAGCTGAAGCCAACTGTGCTTGAGCAATCTCTTTCTCCGAGGCCAGGCGATCTATATTCTTCTTCCACTCTTCGATCTCGGCTTTGACCATATCCGCCTCACCTTAGAGTTGCTCGATCACGACAAGTTTATTCTAAACATGCATGTTCGGATTATTAGCTACTGAGTCTGACTCGTCATCACTAACTTCATAAAATCTCCTTACCTGCTCGACCAGGTCGGTATGTTCCCTACGAGCCGCTTCAAGCTCACTTGGGATTTTTCACTAAGGAGATTGTAAGCGTCCCTCTTTTCAACAAGCTCCCGGGCCTCGGCCTCGTAATGTTTTAACTCCTCCAGGTATCGAAGAAAGGTCTCGTAATGAAGCACCGAGACCTACAAACACAAAGGAAAACGTTATGATTATTCATGATTAAAGCTAAATACATAATGAAGGGACATTCGAAATTACCCGATTCATCGCCTGTTGAGCTTCGTTGAATAGGCAGGGCGCCTCTACCTCGTTCATTTTGGTTTGATCATCTTCGGTCACCAAGCATCGAAGGTAACTGACAATTCCCACTAGGGCAGAAAGAACGTCCTCCGGGATGGACATATAAATTGCCCATCTTCGAGTAGGATCAACACTCGGGGCTGGGAACTGATTCAATAATTTTGGGCTCGAAGAGGACCCGCCGGCTCCCGGGGACAATGCCTTTTTTGGTACCAGCAAGTCACCCAATCCGGTAACATCCTCCGAGGTAGTAGAATCCAGGCCATTGAAGAAGTGGTGAAGAGAATCTACTGCTCCTTGAGCCCCTTCGCTGATGTTGCCTATCAAGGTCTGGGCCTCGTTTATCATTGAATCGGTAAACGAAGGCGACCCAAAGAGGTCGATCACCCAAAGCGCCTCCTTAGGCATATTATCTTCTGACCGGGAAGTACCGGCCAAATTCCCTTTGTCAACTTCCCTAGCTCGGGGCGAAACGATCTCGGCTCTCTCTCGTTCGGAGGCTTCGGCCGCTACTTCTTCTACGGCCTCCATGGCCTGAGGCAGTTCAGAACCATTTCTCACACGGGCCACCAGATTAGAATCTTCTTCTTTTTCTTCGGACACATCCCTCAACCGATGGAGTGAGTCCAATGAGAGCTCCCAGGCACTGACATCTTTGGTTTTGCATGCCAGTCGCTTCCTCGGTCTTTTCTTTTAAGGGTTCGAGGGACTCAGAGCTTTTCTTTTATTCTTCTATTTATCCTGCTTTGGAGTAGGGGGATCAATGTATATGTCGTCATCAGCTGATGGAGGCCTCATTTTGACGTTTTTTGGTAAACCTGCAAAAGGAAAATATAACATATCAGAGACCAATGATGAGAAAATAAGATCAAATATGTTATTGGGGAAAAACTCTTATCATGATTACGGGTCTCCCTTCGGCCCTTCGAGACCTCATGCCAGAAGAACTCAAAGTAAAGGTCTCTGTGTCACGATGCCCTCAACCCACTCTTTAAGTTCAGGAATGGCGTCCGACATTTGGGCGACAACTGCATCGCATAACATCGATGAGAAACAAACGGAATGAAAAGCAATAAAATAAATACTGAAGGCAAAATCATACTTACGTTTCATGTTCCATTTCTCTGGAAATGGCATGTCCGAAGCCGGAATTAAGTCCAAGGTCCTCACTCGAACAAATCGACAGCCATCCTCGATACTAATCCTCGTCGATACTCGAGAACAAGGTCTTAATAGCTCGACGTGCGAGTTTGATTAATCCTCCTCGGTAAAGTCGAGGGTTGTACATGCGCATGAGATGATCGATGGTAAATGGACACCCCTCGACCTTGCTCACAAACAATCAAAGCAGAATAAAGATCCTCCAAAATGAAGAATGTATCTGCCCGAGCGCCACCTCATACCTTTTGCAAAAGGCTATGATAACTGGGTCTAAAGGACCCAGCATAAAAAGGGTAAGTGTAAACACTTAAGAAACCCTTCATGTAGGTGGTGATCGACTCCTCGGGGGTAGGAACCACTACGAGTTTATCTTTCCATTTGCAGTCCTTTTTGACTTTATCGAGGATACTAGCTGTAATCGTACATATGTACCTCGAAACTGGCTCACAACGACCCGGTACTATAGGCGTATTCTCAACCTTGAAGTCATCCACGGTTGGGCACCCAGCAGGGATATACGACCTAAGAGGGGGTTCCTTAGTAGCAGCGTGTGGAACATTTTCAGATGGTTTTGAAGAAGAATGTGTTTCTTTTTTAGGAACAGACTTTGAAGACTTTGCCATTTTTTTTTATAGAAAATGAAGTAAAGAAATTGTTGGTAAGGGAAGCTTTGAGTCTACCGGTTAGAAAACCAGAAGGTGAAGGTGGTGAAGTTTTCTTAGAACACAAGAAAAATTTGAGTGTAAAAGTTCTAATAAACCGATTAAAGGATATTTATAGGTTTCTCAAGCGGTGGTTCACCTCCCGAAGTGGCCGACCGTCAACGGACACACATTTAATGCCTTGAAGATTGGATCGACAGGACATTTCAGTTACCTTTTTTCGCTTATGTCATGATTTATCAAAGTGAGAACCAAGGGTTCACATCGTTTTTCATGGCCTACTCTTGAAAAAATGAGGGAACTATCTGTATACGGGTAAAACCGAGCTCGATGCTTGATCGAACATCTGCAACGGTAGGCCAGGCTCGGCACATCCGTAAGAGATCGAAGTTACGGATGAAACCGAGCTCGATATCGAGGTTCAAAGTTCGACATGTTCAGCCAAGATCGGAATATGATATTGTCGGACCTAAAAGCATCGTCAAAACATGCCATCAAGACCATCAGCTTTGCCCTCGAGTTTACTGAAGGCACGACCAATCCTACTTCTAACGGCCTCGAAGAAAAGCTTCGCCAACTTATCCGACAAGGATCTGTGATTCTCGACATTAACCAATCATTATAGCAAAAATCACGGGATTAAGTCAAAAAATGGGCCAACGATCTACAAAATCAAAGACTTATGTTTTTTATAAAATAATGTCTTAAAAGGAAGATCTCCCTTAATATATAAGGGGAACCCAGTAATTCATGGGCAGGCATTGTAACATACTTAAAAGAACAACATACTATTATTTCTAGCTTTGTTCATACCATTCTGGCTTCAATAATATTATATCTAAGGTCGAAGGATATTAAACTCACAAGGCCTAGGTTGTTCAACTTGCGTGATTTGTAATTATCTTTTCATTGATTACTTCCATATTAAATCTGATTTCTTGCTTTGTATCAAATAGATCACGTATCCTTAAGATCGCGTATAAATTCAATTGTTATCCGATTTTGAGAGTAAACAATATTGTTGACTATCGTTATTACAGAGAATATCACATTCCCTTCTCCCCTCAAATAAATACTCCTATCATATAAGAGACACTTTATTACATAAAGCTGTATAGAGATACTTAAAATGACTTTTGAAATATTAGATTTAACATTTTCCTCAATTGTTAAAATAAGAAAACTATTACTCATGATTTGCTAAAATATGTGTCTCAGCGAAGTAATTTCTAGTTATTAACCTCTTATACTTGATTTATCATTAAGGAGGTTCTAAGTATTGGGTTGGAATGCCTTCCAAAGAAGGAAAAAAGTGAGGTTGT
Source organism: Nicotiana otophora (assembly GCA_000715115.1). Lineage (NCBI taxonomy): Eukaryota > Viridiplantae > Streptophyta > Magnoliopsida > Solanales > Solanaceae > Nicotiana > Nicotiana otophora. Next base: position 61,432 of record AWOL01S0021295.1, read on the forward strand.
AAACGTGGCGAAATTTTTTTTATTAGTCCGTTCAAAAAAGAATGATATATTTTTATAAATGGAAATAATTCAAGTTTAAACTTTTTATTTTACTCATTTTACTTTTAATGAGAAGCTTTTATAATCACACAAATATCATGATCCCACAAAACTTTTACCCTTTAAACTTTTAAGACAACAAGTTTCAAAAGTCTTTTTTTTTCTTTCTTAAATTGCGTACCGAATCAAACTAGCTCATGTATGTTGAAACATAGGGAGTAATAACTGCATCACCACTATACAAAACAGAGAAACTTAAATGGCTTCATCCATCCCCTAAAGGTCCAAAAACCCAAAAATCTATATGTTGTGTATCTACACGTGAATCCCTCTACTGACAGTTGTATTATTCATCTATTTTGGCACTCGTTCGATGTTTACAGCAGTTAACTCAATTACAATAATAACAAAAAACTTTACTCCATATTTCCTTTGTTCCGTCACATTTTTTCTTATTAATCGGTTTTTAAAAAGATACAATTTTATACTTTAAAACATTTTAACTTTAAATTCTTATCTCTTTACTTAATAATATATGGAAATATCATTATATATATAAGACCATAATTTCTAAGAATAGTTTTCCAACCGTCATATAAAATGAACCGAAGGGAGTATCATCTTTATAATTAATGACTTATGAAAAAATGGATGAAGTAAAGAAAATTCAAGAAAGAAAAGGAAACCCCCAAAATCATGCAACTTGGCGCTTGACACATTGCCATCTCTTAATTCACTTAAGTGTGGCAAGAGGGACTATAAAATAAAGAATTTTTTTGTAGAAATATAGTGGATAGCAGGTACATCACCTCCTCCATTTTCTCTTTATCTCGATCTTCTTTTTTTGGGTGTACTACCATTTCATAAATCATATTACTCTCCTGCTTCCAACATTCTGACCACCTTTTACTTGATTCTTTGTTTTTTTATTTCCAAGAATTCACTACAATTACCCAATTAAATACTTTCTACACAATGGTACTTGTATTTTTCATTGTAATTTTTAGCTATATAGCAGGGATCTCACAAGGCCAACTAAGAGTTGGTTTTTATGGCAGCACATGTCCTAATGTTGAGCCCATTGTTAGTGCTGTTATACGTGAAGTTGCTGCCTCCAACCAAAATATTGCTCCCGTCTTGCTTAGGCTTCATTTCCACGACTGTTTTGTTCAGGTCATCATTTTTAATAAATTCTAGCGAATTCAGAATTTAGAGTCGTTCATAATAAATAGTAGAATTCTTTTTTACATATGTGTAAGTGATTCGAGACGAAAGTTGTGAAATTATAGTTATTTTTGATGATGTACAGGGGTGTGATGGATCAATATTGATAGATAATGGAGATAATGCAGAGAGGCATGCATTTGGACATCAAGGGGTAGGAGGTTTTGAAGTGATAGAAAGAGCCAAAGCACAAGTAGAAGCAATGTGTCCTGGTGTTGTGTCTTGTGCTGATATTGTTGCTTTGGCTGCTAGGGATGCTGTTGTTTTGGTAAATTATTTTTTTAATTGAATTGTCTCATCAGTTATGTTTCAGTTCATTAATTACACTGTTGAACAAATTTGTAGCTTTTTTCTTTATTGTTTATACCAACATATGTGGTGGCAACAGGCGAATGGACCTTCATATGAGGTGGAAACAGGAAGAAGAGATGGAGTGATATCAAATTTATCATTAGCAGAAAATATGCCGGACATCAGCGATTCCATTCAGATATTAAAAGCTAAGTTCTTTGACAAAGGCCTCTCTGAGAAAGACCTTGTTGTGCTCAGTGGTACACTCTCTCTTATAATTTCATTTTTTATTTAGGGCGGGTCCTGTGGTTTTAATTGAACTTATTACTTCCTACTCGAACCATACGTACACGTGTGAAAAAAAAAAAATCTACATATAGTAATATCATATGAATTCTGAATTTACTAACTTTAGATTTTGAATTTGCTTTTGCTTTACACCGACCTAGAAAACCGAGAGAAAAAACCACAAACATGAGCACGCACACACAACACAACACAGCACTGATAGTCACACTCAGTAATGCATATGTACATGCAGAGATTGTGGGTTTTGTAGGTTGGTAGACATTGAAGGGATGTGAACTTATATTGTCATTAGCTAAGCCACGATTTTGGAGCTTTCTATTTAAATAGGAGTACTATATTTTGGGCTTCTTAATTAAATCCTTAAGCCAGATTTTAAGGTAATTGTGACTTTCACCTTTGTCTTATACACCATTCAATTCATTTTAGTTATTAAATTCACTTGGAAAATGAGTTATTATAAGTAGGTTAAGTCAATGCAGTCAGATGAAATTCTTCACCCTTGGTCAGTAAATGCGACAAAATAAGAAAAAAGAAAGGCATATCTTTCCTTTCTGAGCGGTGAAAATGGGAAATAGCTAGTGTTTAGTAATTGAAGATCACGAGATCGCTTAATTAGGAAATGGACCACGTAAAAAACAATTTACACATGATATTCTTGATATCCAGAATACAATCACCAATTATTTACACATGTATGATTCTTATGTTCCTTTGATTTCATTACGCTATTATAAGCAGTTTTATCCAATTAATTATCATAATTAAGAGAAATGATAAATTTGCAGCTGCACATACAATTGGTACCACAGCATGTTTCTTCATGACCAAAAGGCTTTACAATTTCTTCCCTGGAGGAGGTTCTGATCCAACAATAAATCCCAGTCTCCTACCAGAATTAATGACTACTTGCCCACAAAATGGAAACGTTAATGTCCGATTACCGATAGATNAGTTCATAATAAATAGTAGAATTCTTTTTTACATATGTGGAAGTGATTCGAGACGAAAGTTGTGAAATTATAGTTATTTTTGATGATGTACAGGGGTGTGATGGATCAATATTGATAGATAATGGAGATAATGCAGAGAGGCATGCATTTGGACATCAAGGGGTAGGAGGTTTTGAAGTGATAGAAAGAGCCAAAGCACAAGTAGAAGCAATGTGTCCTGGTGTTGTGTCTTGTGCTGATATTGTTGCTTTGGCTGCTAGGGATGCTGTTGTTTTGGTAAATTATTTTTTTAATTGAATTGTCTCATCAGTTATGTTTCAGTTCATTAANACCCAATTAAATACTTTCTACACAATGGTACTTGTATTTTTCATTGTAATTTTTAGCTATATAGCAGGGATCTCACAAGGCCAACTAAGAGTTGGTTTTTATGGCAGCACATGTCCTAATGTTGAGCCCATTGTTAGTGCTGTTATACGTGAAGTTGCTGCCTCCAACCAAAATATTGCTCCCGTCTTGCTTAGGCTTCATTTCCACGACTGTTTTGTTCAGGTCATCATTTTTAATAAATTCTAGCGAATTCAGAATTTAGAGTCGTTCATAATAAATAGTAGAATTCTTTTTTACATATGTGTAAGTGATTCGAGACGAAAGTTGTGAAATTATAGTTATTTTTGATGATGTACAGGGGTGTGATGGATCAATATTGATAGATAATGGAGATAATGCAGAGAGGCATGCATTTGGACATCAAGGGGTAGGAGGTTTTGAAGTGATAGAAAGAGCCAAAGCACAAGTAGAAGCAATGTGTCCTGGTGTTGTGTCTTGTGCTGATATTGTTGCTTTGGCTGCTAGGGATGCTGTTGTTTTGGTAAATTATTTTTTTAATTGAATTGTCTCATCAGTTATGTTTCAGTTCATTAATTACACTGTTGAACAAATTTGTAGCTTTTTCCTTTATTGTTTATACCAACATATGTGGTGGCAACAGGCGAATGGACCTTCATATGAGGTGGAAACAGGAAGAAGAGATGGAGTGATATCAAATTTATCATTAGCAGAAAATATGCCGGACATCAGCGATTCCATTCAGATATTAAAAGCTAAGTTCTTTGACAAAGGCCTCTCTGAGAAAGACCTTGTTGTGCTCAGTGGTACACTCTCTCTTATAATTTCATTTTTTATTTAGGGCGGGTCCTGTGGTTTTAATTGAACTTATTACTTCCTACTCGAACCATACGTACACGTGTGAAAAAAAAAAAATCTACATATAGTAATATCATATGAATTCTGAATTTACTAACTTTAGATTTTGAATTTGCTTTTGCTTTACACCGACCTAGAAAACCGAGAGAAAAAACCACAAACATGAGCACGCACACACAACACAACACAGCACTGATAGTCACACTCAGTAATGCATATGTACATGCAGAGATTGTGGGTTTTGTAGGTTGGTAGACATTGAAGGGATGTGAACTTATATTGTCATTAGCTAAGCCACGATTTTGGAGCTTTCTATTTAAATAGGAGTACTATATTTTGGGCTTCTTAATTAAATCCTTAAGCCAGATTTTAAGGTAATTGTGACTTTCACCTTTGTCTTATACACCATTCAATTCATTTTAGTTATTAAATTCACTTGGAAAATGAGTTATTATAAGTAGGTTAAGTCAATGCAGTCAGATGAAATTCTTCACCCTTGGTCAGTAAATGCGACAAAATAAGAAAAAAGAAAGGCATATCTTTCCTTTCTGAGCGGTGAAAATGGGAAATAGCTAGTGTTTAGTAATTGAAGATCACGAGATCGCTTAATTAGGAAATGGACCACGTAAAAAACAATTTACACATGATATTCTTGATATCCAGAATACAATCACCAATTATTTACACATGTATGATTCTTATGTTCCTTTGATTTCATTACGCTATTATAAGCAGTTTTATCCAATTAATTATCATAATTAAGAGAAATGATAAATTTGCAGCTGCACATACAATTGGTACCACAGCATGTTTCTTCATGACCAAAAGGCTTTACAATTTCTTCCCTGGAGGAGGTTCTGATCCAACAATAAATCCCAGTCTCCTACCAGAATTAATGACTACTTGCCCACAAAATGGAAACGTTAATGTCCGATTACCGATAGATCAAGGCAGCAGCGACGCTTTTGACAACCAAATTTTGCAGAATATTAGGAGTGGTTTTGCTGTGTTACAATCTGATGCTAGCTTATATGAAGATGTGGTAACAAGGAGTGTTGTGGATTCTTACTTTGGGATGTTTAGCCCATTTTTAGGGATATCATTTGAGGCTGATTTTGCCAATGCAATGGTGAAAATGGGTCGAATTAATGTGCTAACTGGCTTTCAAGGGACAATTAGACGTGTGTGTTCAGCTTTTTGATTGATATAATTGTAATTACTAGTTGTACCTTCTCATTGGGTCTTGGAGTTGTGGAAACTTACTTTGTATTTTACTTTGTATGTTGTGGAAACTTAATGGTATATTTTGGAGTGTGCAATGTCAGAATCCAACGATCTGAGAAGAGAAGTGTAGCACTCCGTAAATTCGAACTAAGTGTGGACGTGTTAAATTAGTATTAATGTGACATCTTAGACATATAAAGTCATATCGAGATGAGTAAGGGTGAAAAGAGTTGTTTTGCTATCAACACGGAGAGTGAGGTGCATAAGATTTGATAAAATCGACTAAGTTTATGGAATGTCTGTCTTCTAGAAGGATATCGTACAAATCTGTTGGGAAATTGAGAAAACGTAAAACATTAAGGTTGTAGCCCTTTGAAATAGCTTTCCAACGATATATTGTGGAGCCCGAATGGATTTCTGAGTAAGACATTATGTGCGTTTTACTGGACAATACGCAGTATGCGCCCAGATGGTCCCGTGCGCGGCCGCGCACTTGTGGCAATGCTACTGCCCTGATGCGCGTCCAGGTGCGCGGGAGCGCACCCGGAAATCATTTCTAAAGCCCTACTTCGTCCCCCACACCCCAAAACATAAAAAACTTGCTCTAGAAAGGGAAGCTCTCAAGAACCTAACTCCTCAAAGGTCCCTCCACCATCCAAGGTAATTTCTAATGGTGATTCTAAGTTAATTTCAATTCCCCAACACCTTATTAATATGGGTAAACCCTCCAAATAATTAGATATTTGATCGAGACATCATTGTTGAGAGAAGAAACCCTAGAATTCGAATTCAAGAGGATTGAACGTCAAAATGTAATATATTCACCCTCTAATTGATTATAGCATTGGATTAATGATTATAGACTCTAAGTTCATGAGATATGAGTTGATGAGTTTGATAGAAAAGCATGAACGGTTATAGATTTGGGTTGTTGGTTGTTGATTATTGATTAAGGGTATTGTTTATCTTATGGGTGATGAAGAATGATGTTGATTATAATAATTTGAGATTTTAGAATTTATCTTGGAGCAAGAGAATGGGTTATTGGGTGTAGAAACATCATTAATGAGGGTTATGAGGCTTTACGCCCATAAAGTGTTTGATGAAATGTGTAAGTAACCAAAACATGAGTATTATTGCTAATATGGAATCCCTTTGACTTGTATTGATATAGATTAAAATTGAAAGGGTTGGCGAATGTTGTATTACGTTCAAGAGCAGGAAGTCAAGGTATGTGAGGCTAACTCTCTATGTTTGGGAATGTTAATAATTCTCCCTACACTACGTTTCTTTTATGACGTTACTAATTGCCTCAGAAATATAATTAAGCCTAGTTCCTTGAATAGTTGCACAACTTCTATTCTCTAGATTCATAACTCGTTCATGACTTTCCTTCCGAACGTTGTGAGCTCACTGCGTAATCAATATAGACTTGTGATTGATTCTCATGAGTCTTAGTCTAGATTACTCAACATGTTATAAATAGTTGAAGCTTCAGTTCTCATAATCAGTTCATGAATACTTGTCTCAGTCTAGTCCTATTCAGAATTTCAGTATCATGTAACTCAATATGATTTAGTATTTCAGCATCATGTATTGCAGTATGATTCTCAGTTCCTTATTTAAATTCTGGAACGTTAAACACCTGTATTTAGGCCTGAGGCCGTAGTTTATATGCTTTATGCATATTTGGGCCTGAGCCCGTAGTTTATGCTTTATGCATGTTTGGGCGTGAGGCCGTAATTTATGCTTTATGCATATTTGGGCCTGAGCCCGTAGTTTATGCTTTATGCATGTTTGGGCCCGAGGCCGTAGTTTATGCTTTATGCATTTTTGGGCTTGAGGCCGTAGTTATGTATACGTATACTTGGGCCTAAGGCCGTAACTTGTGCATATATATATTAGGCCCAAGGTCGTAGTTTATTCAGATAAACAGGTTGTTCATCATTCAGATGAGGGAGTCTTCATATCCTTACTTCCTTTGTTCAGTTCAGTTATTAGTTATCATTTCAGTTATCAGTTATCAGTTATTAGTTTCAGTTTCAACAGTTATCATTTAAGTTATCAATTATCAATTCTCAGTTATCAGCTCAGTATCAGTTTCAGCATTTATATTTTTTTTTTCCAGTTGCTTTACATACCAGTGCAATTCAAATGTACTGACGTCCATTTTGCCCTGGGCCTGTATCTCACGATGCAGGTAATGATTTACAGGTTGACGATTCAGAGCACTAGGATTCTCGTACCAGCTATTTGGTAAGCCCCAGTTTTTTCGAGGCAATATTATTACTTTATAGTCTTTCAATATTTACAGGTAGTCAGTGTTTTTAGTAATTCATTAGAGACTTCATAGACTAGAGTAACAGTTAGATAGAGTCGCAGGCTTTTCATCTTAAGCTATGTTGGATACAAATATATTTCAAAATTATATTAGTATTTCCGCACTTGATTTATATCATTCACACTTTCAGTATATTAGCATGTGTAGTTTATCTTCCGCATTCAATATGTTATGATATCACATGTTGATTCAGCCAGCTAGTTGGTTTGCTCGGTCGCATGTAGTCAGGCACTGGGTATCGCGTGTTATGTCTAGACCCAGGTTCGAAAGAACTATGAATTTTGATAGACTTTCAAGTTAATTTCATGATAAAAACCAATCGAGAGGGATAATAATACCACGATACCCTGTTTTAGATCCGATGATTAGCCGCTAAAACCACATAAAGATACTGATTTCACAACAAATTAAGTTTAATTTTTATTTTAAAAAGGCTAATAGGAGTAATAGAAGAAGCAAAATCAAAGAATGGGAATTTGTCAAATTTACCACCATTAAAGCCTTAGTTAAGACTTATGTTTTGGCTGCTTTAGAATGGTTGAAGAAAAATGACAGGACAGTTAAAGAATTCTCTTTCAGAAAATCCCCCACAATAATGTTAGCTTATGGATATTTTTTTTT
>AWOL01S0021300.1:5024-33595 GCA_000715115.1 Nicotiana otophora
ATAACCCGATATGGCCATTATGAGTTCTTGATGATGTCTTTTGGGCTGACCAATGCCCCAGCAGCGTTCATGCATTTGATGAACAGTGTATTTCAGCCCTATTTGGACTCATTCGTTGTTGTATTTATTGATGACATCCTGGTGTACTCCCGTAGCTAGGAGGAGCACGCTCAACATTTAAAGATTGTATTACAGAGATTGAGGGAAGAGAAGTTTTATGCAAAGTTCTCCAAATGCGAGTTTTGGCTCAGCTCAGTAGCATTCTTGGGGCACGTGGTGTCCAGTGAGGGTATTCAGGTGGATCTGAAGAAGATAGAGGCGGTGCAGAGTTGGCCCAGATCGTCCTCAACCACGAAGATTAGGAGCTTTCTTGGTTTGGCGGGTTACTACCGTCACTTTGTGGCGGGATGTTCATCTATTGCATCGCCCTTGACCAAATTGACCCGAAAGGGGGCTCCATTCAGGTGGTCGGATGAATGTGAGGAGAGCTTTCAGAAGCTTAAGACTGCTTTGACCACAGCTCAAGTGTTAGTTCTGTCATCAGCTTCAGGTTCTTAAACCGTGTATTGTGATGCCCCGAGGATAGGCATTGGTTATGTTTTGATGCAGGAGGTTAGGGTGATTGCCTATGCCTCGCGCCAGTTGAAGACCCATGAGAAGAACTATCCTGTCCATGACCTTGAGTTAGCAGCCATTGTTCACGCCTTGAAGATTTGGCGTCATTATTTGTATGGGGTTCATTGTGAGATCTATACTGATCAACGGAGTCTACAATATCTGTTAAAGCAGAAGGATCTCAATTTGCGTCAGCGGAGATGGTTGGAGCTTCTTAAGGACTATGATATCACTATTTTGTACCATCCGGGGTAGGCTAATGTGGTGGCCGATGCTTTGAGTCGCCGGGCAGAGAGTTTGGGAAGTTTAGCATATCTTCCAGCAGCAGAGAGATCTTTGGCATTAGATATTCAGACCTTAGCAGGCCAGCTTATCAGATTGGATATTTCGGAGCCTAGTCGGGTATTGGCTTGTGTGGTCTCCAGGTCTTCTCTTTATGACTGTATCAGGGAGCGTCAGTAAAATGACCCTCACTTGCTCGTTCTTCAGGACAGGGTTCGGAGAGATGATGCTAGGGATGTGACTATTAGTGATGACGGGGTGCTAAGAATGTAGGGTCGGATATGTGTACCTAATGTAGATGGGCTTCGAGAGCTGATTCTTGAGGAGGCCCACATCTCGCGGTATTCCATCCATCCGGGTGCCGCGAGATGTACCAGGATTTGAAGCAGCACTATTGGTGGAGGTGGATGAAGAAGGATATAGTTGGGTTTGTGGCTCGGTGTCTAAACTGTCAGCAGGTTAGGTATGAGCATCAGAGACCGGGTGGCTTGCTTCAAAGGTTAGAGATCCCAGAGTGGAAGTGGGAGCGGATCACTATGGACTTTGTAGTTGGGCTCCCACACAATTCGAGGAAGTTCGACACTATTTGGGTTATTGTGGATCGACTGACCAAGTCCGCGCACTTCATTCCAGTTGGTACTACTTACTCTTCAGAGCGATTGGCTGAGGTTTACATCCAAGAGATCGTTCGCCTGCATGGTGTCCCAGTTCCATCATTTCAGATAGGGGTACTCAGTTCACATCGTAGTTTTGGAGGGCCGTGCAGCGAGAGTTGGGTACTCAGGTTGAGTTAAGCACAACTTTTCACCCTCAGACGGACGGGCAGTCCGAGAGCACTATTCAGATATTGGAAGACATGTTGCGTGCTTATGTCATTGACTTTGGGGGTTCATGGGACCAGTTTCTGCCACTCGCGAAGTTTGCATATAACAATAGTTATCAGTCGAGTATTCAGATGGCTCCGTACGAGGCTTTGTATGGGAGGAGGTGTAGATCTATGGTTGGATGGTTTGAGCCGAGTGAGGCTAGGCTCTTAGGTACAGACTTGGTCCAGGACGCATTAGATAAGGTGAAATTGATTCAGGAGCGGCTTCGCATGACACAGTCCAAGCAGAAGAGCTATGTAGATAGGAAGGTCTGATGTGTCTTTTATGGTTGGGGAGAAGGTTTTGCTGAAGGTATCACCCGTGAAGGGTGTTATGATTTTTGGGAAGAGGGGCAAGTTGAGCCCCCGGTTCATTGGGCCTTTTGAGGTGCTTCAGAGGTTATGAGAGGTGGCTTATAAGCTTGCCTTGCCACCCAGCTTGTCGAGTGTGCATCCAGTGTTTCATGTTTCCATGCTCCGGAAGTATATTGGAGATCCATCCCATGTTTTGGATTTCAACACGGTTCAGTTGGAGGGTGACATGACTTATGATGTGGAGCCGGTGGCTATTTTAGATCGGCAGGTTCGAAGGTTGAGGTCAAAAGATATAGCTTCAGTGAAGGTGCAATGGAGAGTTCAGCATGTGGAGGAGTCCACCTGGGAGACCAAGCGGGAGATGCGGAGCAAATATCCACGCCTATGCGAGACTCTAGGTATGTTTCTAGACCCGTTCGAAGACGAACGGATGTTTAAGAGGGGGAGGATGTAACGACCCGGCCGGTCGTTTCTAAAGTTATAACCCATTTTTCTCCATTCCTACTTATTTTTGTGTTATTCAACTATATTATGTTATATCATGTTAGTTGGTTCGAGTCCGGAAGGAACTCGGAGTGAAATGAGACACTTAGTCTCATAATTGAAAATTTTAAATTAAAAAAGTGGAAGGATATGGACCTATGTGTAAACGACCTCGGGTTTGAATTTTTATGATTCCAATATCTCTGTGTGGTGATTTTGGGCTTAGGAGCATGTCCGGAATATTATTTGGAAGTCCGTAGAGGAATTAGGCTTCAAATGCCAAAAGTTTTATTTTTGAGAAGTTTGAGCGGGGGGTTGACTTTTTGATATCGGGGTCGGAATCTGATTCTGAAAATTAAAAAATACCTCTATTATGTCATTTAGGACTTATGTGCAAAATTTTAGGTCAATCGGACGTGATTTGATAGGTTCCAGAGTTGTTTGTAGAAATTAGAAATTTCAAAGTTCATTAGGCTTGAATTGAGGCGTAGTTCATGGTTTTAGCGTTGTTTGAGGTGATTTGAGGTTTCGACTAAGTTCGTATGATGTTTTAGGACTTGTTTGTATATTTGGTTGAGGATCGAGAACCAGGATTGAAAGCCAAGATCGAGGCAGAACCGAGGTTGTCTGGGCAGAATTATAAAAACAGGGACTTCATCCCATTTGCCATTTTTGACAAATTGGAGCTTGAGCAGAGGCGATTTTTGATATATTTTCAAGGAAAACTTGAGATAAGTCCCTTGTGATCATTTCTACTCTATAATATTGAATTATCATCGAATAATCCAACTAGATTACATGATTTTGAGGTGTAAATCGGAGATTGGAACTTAGAAATTTGGAAATAAGATTTGTAGATTTGAGGGTCGAGTTGAGGTCGGAGTTTGGTAACATTGGTATGGGTAGACTCGTGGTTGAATGGGCTTTCAGATTTTGTCACTTTTGTCGGGTTCCTAGACGTGGGCCCCACAGGCAATTTTTGAGCTAAATTTCGAATTTTTATGAAAAATTATTATTTTCTTATGGAATTAATTATAATAAATTTTATTGACTGAAACAAATTATTTGTGACTAGATTCGAGGCATTCGAAGGCCGATTTGTGAGTCAAAGGCAAAGTAGAGCAAAAAGTTTCACGTTTTGAGGAATGTAACGATTGTAAATCTAGTCCTGAGGGTATGAAACCCCGGAATTCGTATCATTCTACTATTTTGAAGTGACGCACATGCTAGGTGACGGGCGTGTGGGCGTGCACTGTTGGGAATTTGTGACTTGGTCCGTCCCGTTGCAACTGTAAAGTTGCATACTTTATTGAAACCATATGATACTTATATGTTTTAGAAAGCATTTCTGTAAATTGGGCTGAATACCATGTTTAGCCTTGCGCCAAAGCTGTTTGGACTCTTAGGGGTTGTTTCTTACCATCTTCTCATTGTTTTTGATTAAAAATCTATACTCAGTCATGTCTATACTTATTTACCGCATAATTCAGTTTTATGACTCTTTTTTGATGCATATAAATATTTTGGGCAATGCCCTGTTTTATTAAAATGCCCGAGAGGCTTGAGAGGTTTATGACTGAGTGAGGCCTAGGGCCTGATTTGTGAGGATGAGTGTGGATCGGGGTTGCCCGCCTGCAGCATATTTTATGATTGAGTGAGGCCGAGGGCCTGATTTGTGAGGATGAGTGTGGATCGGGGCTGCCTGCCTGCAGCATACTTTATTATTTTAGCACGTGAGTTATTCGTGCAGATTATAGCGCTTGGGCTGAAGAAACCCCTCCGGAGTCTGTACACACCCCCAGTGAGAGCAGGTACCTACTGAGTGCGAGTGCCGAGTGCTGAGTGACTGGGAGGCATGAGCGATTGTGAAGTATGCTCGAGTGGCAAGAGTGATTGCGAGGTATGCCCGAGTGGCATGAGTGACTGTGAGATTTGCCCGAGGGGCTGTATAGGAGTGATGTTTTGCCCGAGGGGCTGTTTATGATTTCATCATTTTTGTTCACCTTTGCATTGAGCTTTTGTTTGAAAACTTTTTGGAAAAAGGTCTTTAAATGATTATTGTTTTTACTGGAACTGGGTTTAAACTAGATAATTTGATTCAAATCCTGATTTTTAAAATCATGTGGTATTTTACTGAGATTTTTTGATATAAACGTTATATGCTTTGTTGCTCGTCACTACTGCTCAGTCTTTATTTATTGTTGTTACTTACTGAGTTGGCATACTCACGTTACTTCCTGCACCTTGTGTGCAGATTCAGGTGTAGTTGGACACGGTAGCGGTTATTGAGTATTCTGGTTGCAGATTTTCTTGGAGATAGCAAGGTAGTTGTTTGACGATCGCAGCCTCTGCTCTTCTCCCTCTTATCTTCCTCTAGTTGTATTTAGCTATTTGTCGGGCTTAGTTAGCCTTGATATTGTTAGACAGATTATAGTATATGCTCATGACTAGTGACACCCCGATGCCGGGCTTTTCTTTTCCTCACTTCTGTTTTTCTTTAATTGGAACTCTTTAAATGGAGGTTTTATGTTAAATAACCTTAAAATTATCTTTAAAATGAAAATATCGGTTTTTTTTGGAAATAAGTCGGCTTGCCTAGTTACACGATAGGCGCCATCACGACAGAGGTTAGTTTGGGTCGTGACAATAAAAATCTAAGAATGTATCCGTTGTGTATAACAGTAAGGGATTTCAATTTGGAATACAATATGTCGAATGCGAGCACAATTGCAGGTTTGCTTTGTTTTTATAGTCCTGGAGTTTTTCAATTTTCAAGTCTTCTACAATTTTACTACAAATTATCTGCAACTATACTACAGAACAAATGTAGTTCAATGGTTATGTCTCTAAAACAAATTGAAGTGTAACTGTTACACAATAATTAAGGTGATAAAAATGCAAACAATGATCACAGAACAAAGTATCTACAAGTATAATACAAATTTAATTTCTGTCAAATACTGAACAACTGAATATGCAGAGGTCTGAATTACTATACTTTTAAATAAGTGGAAGTACTTCTGATTATCGTAATACTAACGTGGTACAATTGTCAAGCATTTATAACACATTTGGAGAAGTATCAGGAATAGCTGATTCATATGCCAACATCCACGGCAATTGTGGAATATGAAAGTATAATCATAACAGAACATACGCCAAATATAATTGAACTAGGCCAAGTTTACCAAGATAAGCAAACAATTGTCAGTGCAATAAAGCACTATGTTGTCATGAATAAGTTTCAATTTAGGGTGAAAAGGTCTAGTGCAAGAAGGTAAGAATATTTTATTTGTCAAAATCATATTGTGTATAAAAATGTGTTGGTGACAATTGTACGTGGTACTTTAAGTCCACAAGCATAAATGAATCATCATTATTCAAGGTTCGAAAATTCAACAGCTTGCACACATGCTCGTTGATGGACAACACATATATATAACATAAAGCTACTGTCATGGTAGTTAGCAGTATGGTCATGCCAAAATATGTGGATCCTAAGATAATATACACACCAAAAGACATACAAACTGATATGTTATCGGAACATGGTATCAACTTAACATACATGCAAGCCTGGAGAGCAAAGGAAAGGCTTTGAAATTTTTAAGAGGCCATCCTGTTGATTCCTACAGTCGCCTGCCGAGTTATTTGTATATTTTGGAGAAAACTTATCCGGGATCGGTAGTGAAACTGTAGAAGACTGATGATGAATGTTTCTTGTATGCATTTGTTGCTCTTAATACGTCCATCAAGGGTTGGGAGCATTATAGGCCAGTTGTAGCTGACGATGGCACCTTCTTGAAGTCGGCATATAGGGGAATCATGCTAACAGCTAACATAATGGATGCAACAGGTATTGTAGATTAATTGTAAGAATATTGTATTCAAGTTGTTTCTAAAAATGTATTTTCGAGTTTTATTACTGAAATTGAATTTCTTTTGGCTACCTATGTGATAGGCAACATATTACCACTAGCATACGCCGTTGTTGATTCAGAAAATGACGCATCATGGAGGGGGTCGCAATTCAAACATGCATATGGTGAAAAACTAAATATGTGTATTGTTTCGGACCGGAATGAGAGTATATTGAAGGCATCATCTACGGTTTATACTGTCATGCCGCATTATGCTTGCATATGGCATATTTGGACAAATGTAAGGTCAAAGTTCAAGAAAAGTCATTTAAAGTTAAGCGAATTATACTTTGCCATGGCATCATACACGCTTGATGAAATTAATGAAAGAATGTCAACGATTGAAGAGATCGACACACGTATTAAAGAATACCTATACGATATTGGTTATTACAAATGGTCTCGGGTACATGCTACGGTGAACATAACATGGACGGTGACATCAAATATTGCAGAGTCCTTGAATGCGGTAACGAAAGATGCAAGAGAGCTGCCCTTAGTTCAACTATTATAGTACATGAGGACTCTTCTTGAATGTTGGACTAATAAAAAGTTTTTGAATGCAAAGGGTACGTTCACATACCTTAGGAAAAAATACAACAAAGAGTTGGAGGACAACAGGACATTATCGCAGAAGCTGAGAGTAAGTTATGGTCCATAACATCAGATCAATGATTTCATCAAACTAAATATATACTGATAATTGTAGATATGTTGTTGTACAATTATAGTTATTTTATTTTTTATCAAGTGCGGACAACTTGTTGTATGTTTATAATAAAATTATAGGCGAGGGCTTCAACAGATTACATCCATACTGTGATAGATGGTGTGAAGCGCTTTACTATTTGCCTTCAAAACAAGAGATGTAGTTGTAGACAATTTCTGCTTGATGAACTTCTTTGTCCACATGATTTGGCGGCTTTGAGGCACAGGAACAAGTCTTATGAAAACTATTATTCTCCTTATTACACGAGGGAGAGCCTTCTGCAGACTTATGAAATACCAGTAGATCCTCTACCTGATGAAAGCAAATGGGATGTGCCACAACATATAGCAGAAGAAGTTGTACTGCCACCTACTAGGAAAAGGCAGCCAGGGAGACCTCAAAAATAAAGATACAAACCATATGATGAAATAAATGTAAAGAAGTACAAGGTTTCATGTGGCAACTATGGACAAGAAGGGCATAACAAATGATCTTGTAGGAATGCTCCCAAAAGAAAATAAGAATTGATGTAGTATAAATATTTTTTTTTTACTGAGTATTGTTGATGATAATCTATCCTTTAAGACACATTTAGTTGTATGTGTTCTCTTCTGGACAATTATAGTTGTGGTATAATTGTGTTGCTAATTTGAATAAAGATTATCTCCTATAATGAATATTTGATAAACATATTTTAACTCTTAATGCCATTGAGTTGTAGTTATTTTGTTGAATAACTGGGTTTATTTAATTTTAAGCTTTTTCTAACAATACTGCT
The DNA here is from genome assembly GCA_000715115.1 of Nicotiana otophora. Lineage (NCBI taxonomy): Eukaryota > Viridiplantae > Streptophyta > Magnoliopsida > Solanales > Solanaceae > Nicotiana > Nicotiana otophora. The sequence continues at coordinate 12,992 of AWOL01S0021300.1, forward strand.
AAATTTGAATAGATTCTGTATTGTTGTATAATAGTTGTAGACATAATTGTAGTTATGGTGTAAAGAAATTATTTTCTAAGAGTAACATATGTTCACATAATATGTTAAGTATAAACTAATATGCTAAAAGAAGATAGCATATAACATATATTATAGAGTATCAATATGAAGATCAAGTACTAACAACTTTCAACTAAAAAATATGCTACAGATATTTTCATTTGTAAGTAGCAGAATTCTGGACAAAATAACAAATAAAAGCTAAAACAATTTTAGCACAAATCTGCTACAAATAAACTATAGCTGAATTGTTCTTAGTAAACAATTTTCCTAAAACTTTAATACAATCCTGCTACAACTAAACACTTTCACTACTATTTAACTACTGAAAAGGGCAACTAATTCTTTTTGGTCCATACTCTTGTTCTCTCCTTCACAGTTGGTGCACTTTTTCTTCTTGCTAATCTCGTAGTAACATCACTTTCACTAATTGCACCAAGCTCTTGCTTTTTCCTAGCATAATTCCAAAGGAGTGCTCCATAGTGTCTACGGTGTTGAGCAATATCAGAAAAGTCTTCCTTTGAAATCGAGAGTTGTCCAATGCTGACATATTCTGTAAATGCTGCCACGTATACACCTCAATCATTGCAATAAATATTAGGAAAAAATCTTTAGCATTCAATGTAAAATTCAATTAGCTAAATTGAAGGAAAAGTAGCACATACAATGATCCCTCTTTTTGCTGGGGTATCTCACCGACCAACCACTGAATGTCAAGAGGATGAGTAACGCCTTTTTAATTATGCCTTTGTGTTCTTGTAGTTGATGTCTGGATGCTTGCCATAGAAGCCGGTGGATGACAAGTAGAGGGGGATCATAATAGCAAACTTGTCGACAACAGATTTCACAAGTTTGTGATTACGTGAAGAGACCATAGAATCATAAACATATAGAACCCTATCAGTAATGTCAAACACAGTCAATAGCCATTGAACAATGAAATTTCTCAACAATGTTTATGAGCATAATCACAAAATCAACTTTGTCTCATGCAACATTTACAAGTAATCGATACCCCAATATGTATTCTGATACGAAGTTCTGAGGTTTGACAACAGCAAGCTTCCTATCGGCAGGGGCATTAATGTACTTCTCATAAATTTGTTCTATTCTAGTTTTGAACATACAGTCAGTGGTTGTAAAGCGTATTGTATTTTCAGGACCATACTTTCCTCTCTTCCTCAAATAGTATAAAATAATATCAATATGCTACAAAAAAAAAATTATATAATTTCTCACTGCAACAGACAATTTAACTATAATTTTTAAACAAAAAATCTACAGATATCTAAAGTAATAGAATACTTCAGCTTATCATTAAATTCTGCATGGGTATGAGTGTACCGTATTGTTCAGGATTTTCCCAGAATGTGCCAAAGTATAAAATCAGTCCTTTTTATCAACTTTCTCCACTCCAAGATCAAATCACAAGTTGAGCTAGTTATCTTTTATAGTATAATGCGCCTTTTTGCTATTTAAATACATAGCAAGTACAATTAAAATATAGTTGCAATTGGAAATCAATAAATTCTATACCCTCGATAATATGAAAAAGTGTAGAATCTAACCTCTTTGAAACCGTGTCAGTACCTAAATATAACTACTTATTAAATTCTTCCAACAAAGTAGGATCAACATCTTCGCCAATAACCCTAGTAAATGGATACTTGATGTTGAAAATTGAAGGAGGGCCAACAGAAGTGCTTCCACCAGAACTGAAATAAGGGAGAAAGGGGGATTTAGCACGCTTTCCAGGAACCTGTGTTCTTCTTTGATGTACACAAGTTGTTTTATCTTCATTAACCTTGACGAACTTAACTATCTGCGAGAAGTTCTCGGGCAAATCAAAATCATCAAGTGTTATTGCCCTTTTTCCAGACTTGAAATCATTGTCCGAGTCAGCTACATTGATGAAGTCGACTGGTTCACCTACAAAGTTAAAAACAAAAGAATAATATTGTATGTTGCTTGCATCAGATATGTTGGAAACTTGTAAATTATATGAAAGCTGTTGTTTTTTTCTACAATTATCTTGTAATAATTAATACCACTGAAATCTTCGTTGCAATCCTCTCCTTGATGGGAAACATTTGCTTCCTGAATTGGAGATTGCAAATGCATAGTCTCCTTCTCCTCATTGAAATGCTCTCCTTGTATGGCAACATTTGCATTCTGATTTGGAGAGTGCACATGCACAGTTTCCTTCTCTATCACAACAAATGTATACAATGAAAAAATATTTTAGATAATTTGTAATAAGCAGAACCAAGATATAGATAAATTATAGTTAAGTTGTAGTTAATTTATTGAAATATTGTCCTATAGCTGAAATATAATATGTTGTGAAATATGTAAAAAAAAAAATACATTACATCATACCTGCAGTTTCTTTCTTGAATGCCTCTTGAAATTGGGAAGATAAGTCAACACCTACCGGAGATGATAGAGGAACATTCTCCTCTTTTTGAATGTCAGACATGTGTCCTGTATCTAAAACAACAATTGAAAATATAATGTATATTATTTGTTGATAATCTAGAAATATGTACAACCTATGTAAGACATGTCATAAAATTGTGTTAACAGTATTCAAATACTTGTTTTAGTTCTGCTGGCCAACACTTGTTTAGCACTATTGTCATGATATTGTTGTGTGTTCTTTGTTTTGTAATGCTCATTATTTTTTTCCAGAACTGCCACTAAACTGCAAGATAAATTTTTGAGGCTATATACTTTATGAATGCTAATATAATTATAAACATGGTAAAAATATTATTATATTTTGAATGAAACCTTAGCATCGATGTTAGTATCCTTTTAACTATTAATTTCCTCCAACACAGTCTTGATGGAATCATTGAATAGCTCTCGAATGCTACTCAGTTCTTCAAAAACCTAGAGAATCAAAAAGGCTTAAAATGTATCTGACAATAAGAGGATTACATATATATAAAGAAGCCTAAAAATCAAGAATTAGGTATACCTCTTTCTTGAACAATCCAAGGTTTGAACCGACCTAAGGATAAAAATAAAAAGAGTTAAAGAAATATTTGGCATAACATAAATTACAGAAACCGGCTAGGAATATCATAAGTTGTTACTTTATCAACATCTTTTCTTAATTTTTTTAGTTGTTGCAGAATTGCTTTCTTGTCATATTCCCATTGACTGCTTAGTGCCAGACGAAGATTGAGCATTTGTCGGATGCACGACCTGCATTTCAGCTTCTTCAAACATATATTCAACTTTGTCTGGCAAAGTCATTCTACAAAGCACTTCTGGGGCTTCAATCATGTTGGAAAACTGAGTGAAAGAAAAATATGAGGGAGTTATTCATCATATGTATATAAATTGTAGTTATATTGTTTGTACCATAAACATGTAGAATTGTTGTGTTAAGCATGTCAATATTTTGTGTTACCTTATACAAATATGAAAAAATTTACCTTGATCCATGATGGTTTGATCATCCTCTCTTCCAATGTAGAAATGCATATTTTGTCCTTTGTTGCTGTCCAGTTAAGGATACGGGTGGATCGAATAACCAACTCTTGTAGCAATATCTGTGTTGACTGTAGAGCAACACTTATACAACCAGATTTGCATAGCGAGTGAAAAATCTCGACGAAGATAAAAATGCACAGACAGGTTCAACTTATGCCTAATAGACTAAAACAAATGTGTATAAACTTTTATACCCCATGCGAAATTCGCATACTGTCCTGAGTCAACCAAATAGAACCTAAAGTGGTCTATCAAACCATTATCTTTCTCGGAAGGACAGAGGAAGAACTCTATAAGATACATAATACATAGCTTGACTGCATCCTCGTCATTCACCCAACTACGGCTGGTTACAATTTGTTTAAGGTACGACTTCTCAACTTTTTCCTTGTTTTACTATTATATTTAGGTGTGTAACCAAAGTGGGTTACTTCTGTAAACATTTGAGGCCAGTAATCAGAGCAAACTCCCTCAACCCAAAGTTCAGCCTCTCACGATTTATCTCTGCTGGAAAAAAAATCAAACCCAGATGTGTTCAATTCATACTTCATCAGAAGGTGAATTGCCTGATTTTGGATATATATTTTGGGCATGCGAAGAAAGTGCCCAAAATATGTCTTCTTATTTTATCTATTTTCAGACAATAATACCTTGATTTGGGCAGGAACAACATGGACGGATAATGTTTGAAACCTAGTGATGCCATAATCAACATCATGTGGTGCAAAAAATATTCGATTCTGCAGCAAAAGAAAAAATAAGTTAACAAAACATGTTTAAAGACAAAAAAATAAAATATTAACAATTTTGCTATACTTTATCTACAGCCAGAAAGACAGTAATACATTGCAGACAAATAAATTATAAAATTAATAAACAAATATAATAACTGAACTATAGTGAAGCTACAAATGAACTGACAATTCTATGTTTAGACTAAGAAACTAGAAAGTAACCTGAATTTAAAAAATTGGGGGGGGAAGACTAACAACTGGACATAATATATACAATTTATTTAACTGATTTAGCAGATGTCAAAGTTTCAGCAGCATCATTGTCATGCTTGAGTTTTGTTCGCGCCTCTACCCTAGCTTCACGAGGGGAAAGCTTGGACTTTCTCTCTGATGTTGCATGTCGGGATTTTACCTTTTTTTTTGGGTGAATCCTGTGAGAAAGCACCCAAATCAACAGTAGGAATATCACCATAAATAGCTTTTATAGGACTTTTTCTCGGAGTTCCTTTCTTCTTCATCGTAAGGGAAGGAAAATTTGAAGCACTAAGGATTTCATATGGATTTTGAGAGAGAAATTATAAAAGCTTTTTAAAAAAAAATGGAAGATAGCGCTAATGGAGGGAGAAAGGATCAGAATCGTGGGGTGGGGGGCAGAGAAACGTGAGGGGTGTGGGATATGTACGTTAGATAATGAATAGCATGATTAAAGGATATAATTGGTAAATTGTATATGTCTATGTAATTAAATTGAAACTTGAGTAGGGAAGTGGTAATAAGGTTTCATATAGTGTATAGGAAGGTAAAATTTAATTTATAGGGTAAAATAGCCGGGGATAGTTATGAAACTAGCTCTTCGAGATGCAAAAGAAATCTTGTGACAAGAAAACATTTATTGTAAAAATGACACCAGGTCACTCTAAAGGGCTGCTAGTTAGGAATTAGTCAATATGTTTTGAATTTTATTTTTTCGATTTAATTTTTCATGACACAAATATTTTGAATTATTTTAAAATTAAATTTTTTTTTAGATAAAATAAGTACAAACTAATCGCTAAACGGCAATACTAAGAATGAATTGTTTGTGTACTCCCCAAATTTGCTCGGCCAAATAGAAGACATTTTCATTGGATTCTCAACTTTGGGTTTCAACTGTTTGTACTTGAATCCAATTGAAGGACCATCAACCAACGTATCCCATTTTCTCCCAGTCTTTTTCCTAAATCCTTTCTGTGGGAAATACATCCTCCTCATCTTCACACTTTTTGTTTTTTCATTTCTTATATTTCCATGATCAATGAAGGCATGAAACATACCCTTTTCAGTTTGCTTATTACGACCCTTTCCTCCTCTAATTAATTTGATGACTAATGAAAATGACTTCTTCTTATTCTCTTATGGTTGTTGTGATGTTTTTATTGTAATAGTCCATATAAAGATCATCCACCCAAAACTAATAATAGTAGGAGTATATTAAACAGAAAGTTCTGCGGAAATTGTACTATCATCTTTTGTCAAGTCATAGAATCAAAAAGAACAAATAGTAACCCCAAATTCAATATATTATAAAAAGAATAAATTTTTGTCATCCCCTTGTTGTCCTGTGTGAGTATGACTGTGTCCGCAAATTCTCTTATCTCTTCCCAATTGGAATAAAGAAAATGATAGTCTTTGTTTTCAACACAGAAAAAAGTAGGGAAATTGTTGAACGTTCTTCAGAAAGTTTTATTCAAGTCCATTACTCCATTATTTCTTCTTCTTTTTTTATGTACCAACAAGAATTACTATTTCTTTTATTTTATTTTCCGCTAGTGACAGTCGAAATTGGATTAGCAGAAAAATCAATAATCAGATTCACGAGACTAAAATTGCAATGGGATTACATCATCGGACAAAATTGTCTAAAGAAAAAGTCTGCTACCAAAATCCAGTAGCGGCGACATTGCCAATTTTTCTATACAAACACTTAAAACTAATCGAAATTATCCGCAAGGAGTAAAAGATCAGAAAAACACTAAGAATGCACTGGACCTGGACTCACGGTCACCGGGCTAGGAGGGCTCAATGCTGGAGGCGGAGGTAATGAAACCGCAGGCGGCGGTGGCGGTGGCGGTGAGGAGATCACTGTAGCTGCAGGCGGTGGCGCTAAATTAGGAGTTTCAGGGGAAGGATTATCTGTAGGTGGGGGTGGGGGTGGTGGGGGTAAGCTAGGATTTGGATTATTATTAGGCTGTGAAGGAGTAGAAATTGGCAATGGTGAGATTGGGTTATTGCTGTTACCATTGGTGGAGGTGGGTGGTGTTGTTGGGGTAGGGGGGGAAACAATGGGGCTCTGGTACTGATTTTGGTCGCAAGAATCACCGGAACATCTGTTACCTTTCTGAATGTGATGCTTAAATAATCCAAATCCCAAGATAAGACCAGTAACAACTAGAACAGTGAAAATGAAGATGAAGATCTTAGTTGCTTTACCCACATAACACATCTTTCTTTTCCTCACTTTTTCTGGGCTGGCTCAGAAAATTGGCTCAAGGAAATGATGAGTGACTGAGTAGTTGTATATATGGGCTAGCTAGGCTGTTAGTATTATTTCTTGTTTCTGCTTTTTGTATCTGTTTGGCAGGTGAAACAGAGGGGGTCTGTTCCTTTGGCTTTTTTCACTTTTTGTATGTTGTTATACTACTCTTCTCTTTCTTTTCTTTCTTGTCATGGTTTTTTGGAAGTTGGGACTGAAGTGGAATATGTTTGAGCGAGCATTTGGGGTGCAGCAAAAGGGTAGGGATGGAGGAGAGAATGGGGATTTTGAGGTTAGTTTCTTTGTGATTGGGTTGGTGGAAAATGTGGCAGTTTGGCATGTGATACCAATTAGGGGAGAAGCCATTATTTGCCCTTATTTTATTGTTGTGGAATTGTTGGAGTAACGATAAAGTTGTATCCGTATGACCTATAAGTTACAGGTGTGATCCTTCCCGGATCATGTGTAAATGCCGAACTGTTCATTCTGTTGTGGTTTTGTTTTGGCTGCTATCTTTCGTGTGGTTTTGTTTTGGCTGCTATCTTTCGTTTGATTAATTGTTAGCACAAGGAAGTGGAAGTTAGTTGGTAAGAGAATAATCGTATACCGATGGGAAAAGGTTGGGCTGGTCATTGCATGGTCAATTTGAGAACATCTTGTCCTTATTAACTGGCTGTAGGACAATTTAATCTTGTATTATGATGGTTACTGACGTTTCGTACATACTTTTATAAAATAACTCACTGTCAAATATTGTAGTTTGTTCCAAATCTTGTTCAGGAAGAAAAGGGGATGTCTAATTTGATTTAAAAGAGAGATACAAATGGTTTAATTTACAATTTGAATTAAAGATAGTTGACCTACTTTCTTTTGCAGCTGGTCGCACCAGTATGTTTCTTTCTACAATTTACTTCTTTTCTTTCGATGACAGAAAAAAAGAAGAAAGAGGTCAAGTGAGAATTAAATATTTCACCTTTATGTTTGATAGTTTTACTACGAAGGGCTTCTCAATTCTCTAAAATTAGATGGTTAGCACGTATTTCCTTAGTTCTTTAATGGCAGAATATATCGGCCGACCATTAAATTTGTCTTTTCTTTTTACTATGACACTAAATCTTGAGTCTGTTTTATTTGAACTATATAACAAGATTATTACTGTGTCACTAAGACACAAAAAACACACGGGCCACCTTGCGTGGGAATCACAGATGTTCAAATAATTATGTTTCGTTTCCTGAAGGATGAGAACTTTTGATAAATATTAATCAATTCCATGAGATGAATGTGACAATATTAATAAAGCTCGTAAATATGAACGCACTTGATGTAAATATATTACAATTCACCTCCAAAAGAGGTAATATGATTGAGAGAATATATACTCAACATTTTATATTTTAAATTTACTCCTAAAGTAGTAAAACAATTGAAATTTTCTCCTGAAGTAAGAAAATATTTTGAAGCAGTGTTTTTATGCGCTTAAACAAAATAATGAGCTATTCAAAGTTAGTTTTGAAGCACATTTTCATTTCCTAGAGTGAATGAAGAAATATTACAACGCACCTCCTAAAAAGGTAGAATAATAAAGGATACAAATATTATTTTTGTGGCATAAAGATCATTACCGCACGTACCTGTTGTACGTGAAACATCTTTCAAATTTTTTCATTCTAAGGCAAAAGGATTCTTGTAGAATACTTTCTAATATAACCACATTGATATCTTATGGTTAGTTGTTATTAACTACCTCGAAGAAAATAACAACTCGTGTATCTTTCCCTGAAGGATGTAATGACTATGTAGTTACAGCTTTGATATAAAATATTCAGATGTTAATGGCATTTCTCGGGAGTTCTCCCTCCATATTTACTTTTGAGACTACGAGGCGGTACCTCGGGAGATCTCCTTATACTTTTATTTTGGGACTACGAGACGGTATCTCGGGAGATCCCCTACTGTTTATCCATGTGTTCTGCGTTGCTACTTTGCTATGTTCTCTTTGTTTAAATTTCAGCCTCTTATTATATTGTTATACTCTCCTGCTTATTTACTATATACCAGTAGGGCCTTGACCTGATCTCGTCACTACTTGACCGAGGTTAGGCTTGGCACTTACTGGGTACCGTTGTGGTGTACTCACGCCTTTTCCTGCACATATTTTTCGTGTGCAGATCCAGATTACTTTTACCAGCCTCGTCCTTAGTTTTAGTCTCTGCTGTTTTTGAAGAACTTTAAGGTACATCTGTTCGCGCCCGCAGATCTTCGGAGTCTCCCTCTATCCCCCTATGTTGATTCCTCTCTTATTTCTATAGACACTGATGTATAGAACAGTTAGAACTTCGTAGAAGCTTGTGACTTACGGTGTTTCGGGTCTTGGGAATGTCATGTATATTTCGAGAGTTGATTATTGTATATGCCGAGTGATGCGTGGCTATAATTCCATAGTTTCGTACATTATGTGCCTTGCATTTTATATGCTTTAATGATAAATTACACTTTATTTGTGCATAATGGGATCTATTTTATGTGTAGGTGAATTGGAGATGAAAGTAGAGCAAAATGGATACTTAAACGTTGAAAGTGTGCTCGAGAATAGTGAAAAGGAGAGACCTGGCGAGGCCAGCCAAAGGCCAGGCTGGACCAGGCTTTAGCCTGGTGAGGCTAGCCTAAGGGCAGGCTGGACCAGGCTAAATCAGCCTTTAGCATGGCGAGGCCAGCCTAAGGCCAGGCTGAACCAGGCGTTAGGCTGGCGACGCCATGCTTGAGGCCAAGTCCAATCCGACTTTTGAAGACTTAATTCGATCTGGGTTTGACTAAGACTCGGCCCACACATTTAGGGTTTCTTTTATACATATAAATAGACCTAAAAACACCACTTGGGTTCTTTCAGTAGCCACGTTTTTGGGCAGCTAGAGGCAAGAAGAGCTGGTGGAATCACCCCTTGGAGTTAGAATCATTATTTCTACATCTTTTTATCTTTACTCTCTATTTTAATTATGCAAAATATTTGGGATATTGTTACTATGAGTAAGAGTAGCTAACTTCCTAATCTAGGGTTTTGATGGAACCTATTGAAGGATGACTTTCTTGTTACGTTAATATAGATTTGTCGTAGTATTTTCTCTATTTGTTCAACTATATTATTCTTGTAGTTTATTGAAGGGCCTCTCAATTAGCTGTGCCTATTTAGTATGTATTACTCGGGAGAGAGTGCATATTTAGGTAGTTGTTGAACAACATCACTCTTAAACGTATATGAGAGATCAATACGGAGGTTTAAAGGTGGGATTAGGGATAACGAAACCTTGGTGCGATCTGAGTGAGTTGTACTTAATGCCAGCTAGCGTAATTCGGGAGAATATGTCTAGTAAATTGTGGTAATTACTCAGGAGAGAGTTACGACAGTTAGAGTGCTCATGATCGGTAGAGAAGACTTAGGCAAATTTATAGGAAACGTAGCGGAAAGGATTCCGACAATAGGGGAAATCACAACCTTAGATCGTTCCAATTCTTATTTACAACCTGTTCGTAGTTAGTTGTTAATTATTATATTTTCATTACGTAATATTTAGTTAATAAAACCCAGTATGTTACTTAAATATTTTTGAAGATTGATTGTGTGAATTTGTGCGAGTCTAGTAGCTGTGTTTGATAGTTAATTCCTTGTGAGATTCGACTCCGGACTTATTAGCCGGAATATATTTGCAACGACCGCTTAGTCCTTTTTATAAGGCATAGTTAGGCATTATCAAATTTTGGCGCCGTTACCGGGGAGTTAACGATATTAATTACAGCTAAAAGAAGTGCTAGAATTCTTAGTGTAGTCAATTTTCCCATTTTAAACCAAATACATTGAAATTTTAATGTTTGTAGTCTTGGGCATTACATGTGCATGCCTAGGAATTCCTCAAGAACTGGTGAATTGCTTGAAACGATATCAGATCCTAAGAAAGTTTTCAAGGCACTAAATCGTGCAAACAAGAGAAGCAAACAACAACGAAACTCGAGAGAACAAATCGAACCAAACATGGCAGACGGAATAGAAAATCCAATAAACAATAAGAATGAACCAAACATTCGGGGTGTGGTGCCTCTTGTACCAGAAACAACATTATATGATTGGGCACAACCCACCGCCGACAATCTGGCAACCGCAATTACAGTCCCTCAGATAGAAGCAGAATCATTCCAAATCACAAATAACATGCTACATTTGTTGCAGAACAAGGGACTGTTCTCAGGGTCACACATTGAAGATCCTCAACAACACTTGAAGAATTTCATGTCAATATGTTTAACGCAAAGGCAACCTATCGTAACACCGGACGTAATAAAGCTTTTGTTGTTCCCATTCTCGCTGACAGGAGAAGCTCAGACTTGGCTTAATTCACTCCCCATAAATTCCATCACTACTTGGGAGGAATTAGTCAAGCAATTTTTGAACAAATTCTACCCACCAAATAAAATTGCCCAACAGATTGATGATATATTAAGCTACAGGCAGAGATCAACAGAATCACTACAAGAAATATGGGAGAGGTTCAAGGGCATGCTGGTTAAGTGTCCACATCATGGTGTTCCATATCAGATGTTGGGGCAGAGATTCTATATGGGACTGGCTGACAGCTTAAAGGCCAATGTTGATGCTTTAGCAGGTGGAGCATTTCTGAGTAAAACATTCCTAGAATGCAAGATCCTACTTGATAAGATGGCACAAAACTCAGGATGGATGACTAGAGCCTCCACGATCACTCTGGTAGTTCACTCAGTGGTGTTGGACCCAAACAACTCCATAGCTGATAATGTGGCCACTCTAATGACACAAATGAGTATCCTCACCAAAAAGATTGATGAATCAGGCCAGAGGCAGCAGGTTCACATAGTTGACACAACTAATGGGGGCTTATGTACACCATGCATTAACCAACCATATGTTTGCTCGTAGAGTGCGGAAGGTGAAAAACAGCAATATCATGAAGATATGAACTATGTAGCCAACTATGGGGGACAGAGGCAAGGTGGTCTGAATTGGGGTCAACATAATCAACAATATAGATCAGCGCAACAGCAGTACAATAACAACAACAATCTTGGAGCTATGCGACCAATGGGTCAAGTTGTGCCTTACCAAAGGCAACAGAGCTATATCCAGCAAAATCAACCACTGACTTATCAACAACCTCAACAACAACAGATTATGAGACCAGAGGATGGGTTTACTAAACTTGAGGGAATGCTGCAACAATTGGTTGGGTCCACAGGAAAAATGCAATAGAGGGTAGACTCGCATGAATCAGCGATAATGGGTATTGAGATTCAATTAGGACAGATTTCTATGGCCCTAAACAATCATCCCCAAGGAGCGTTACCTGCAGATACACAAGTTAATCCAAAAGAACAGGGCCCGAAATAGCTTATGGCAGTGAGACTACGAAATGGTAGAGACCTAGATCTGGAGCAAGAGATGACTCGCGAAAGCCGGCCTACTGAAACACTTGTGCCTATACCCATCGAGATAGATGACTCAATAGGGTTAACAAAGATGACGGTACAACATGCGCCAGCCGAAACAAGCAAAGAAAAAGAAGTCACTAAGGAAACTGAGTCAGAGCAAAAGAAGGCAACAGAAACAGTGCCAGAGCAGGTTCAAAATCAAACCACATTAAAGAAGCGGCCTCCAGCACCCTTCCCCCAAAGATTGGCCAAATATCAAAAAAATGAGCAATATAAGAAATTCTTGGAGATGTTGAAGAAAATTCAGGTAAACATTCCATTGATTGATGCCTTAAAGGAGATGCCTGGTTATGCAAAAATGATGAAGGACTTGATGTCTCGTAAGTTCGACTTTCAAGACTTGGCCACGGTTATACTAACTCAGACATGTAGTGTTGTTGTGACAAGACCCATAGCTGAGAAGTTATCTGATCCAGGGAGTTTCACAATCCCATGCACAATAGGCAACTATGCGTTTCCTAAGGCACTTTGTGATTTAGGGGCAAGCATAAATTTGATGCCCTTGACTATCTACAAAAGTTTAGGCATTGGAAGTGCTAGACCCACGTCTATGTTGTTACAGCTGGCCGACCGGACAGTGAAGAGGCCCTCTGGTATCCTTGATGACGTATTAGTACAGGTGGGGAAGTTTGTTTTCCCAGCAGATTTTATCATTTTAGACTGTCGAGTTGACGAGGAGATTCCCATAATTTTGGGAAGGCCATTCTTGGCCATTGGTAGAGCCCTAATTGAATGTGAAACTGGAGAGCTAAAGATGAGATTGAATGATGAAGAAATAACGTTTAATGTGCAGAAATCTATGCGGCGACCCAGTGAGTTTGCTAACTGATCTCTGATAGAAGCTGTGGATGTGATCTTGGAGGAGGAAGATGAGATTCTGAATGCAAAAGACCCTCTAGCAGTGTGCCTCATAAACTTAGAAGAAATGAATGGTGAAAACTTGGCAGAGTGGGTTTTGGCCCTTGAAAGGCGAGGGTACTGGAAAAGAGAGCTCGAATTTGAGCCCTTACACTTAGAAGAAAGAAAAATACCTCCAGATAAGCCGTCAATTAAAGAGCCACCACACTTGGAACTAAACCCGTTACCTCCTCACCTTAGGTACGCTTTCTTGGGACCTAAATCCACTTTACCTGTTATTATCTCATCCAGCTTGTTAGATGTGCAGGCAGAACAACCTTTGTAGATGTTAATAGAATGTAAGACTGTAATTGGCTGGACCATTGCAGATATTAGGGGGATCAGCCCGACATTTTGTATGCATAAGATTCTATTGGAAGATGGGCACAAACCTTCCAGAGAACATCAAAGAAGGCTAAACCCCAACATGAAAGAAGTGGTGAAAAAAGAAGTGATCAAGTGGTTAGATGCGGGAATCATCCTCCCAATCTCTGACAGTAACTGGGTTAGCCCAGTTTAGTGTGTGCCAAAGAAGGGTGGAATGATTGTAGTGCCCAATGATAATAATGAGTTGATCTCAACTCGTAAAGTTACGGGTTGACGAATTTGTATGGATTATAGAAAACTGAACACAGCCACCCGAAAAGACTATTTTTCTTTACCATTCATTAACCAAATGTTGGATAGACTGGCAAAGAGGTCTCACTTCTACTTTTTGGATGGATATTCGGGGTACAATCAGATTTCCATAGCCCCTGAGGATAGAGAGAAGACATCATTCACTTGCCCGTATGGCATCTTTGCCTTTCGGAGAATGCTGTTTGGCCTATGCAATGCACCTGCCACCTTTTAGAGGTGTATGTTAGCCATATTCACTGACATGGTTGAAGATATTATGGAAGTCTTTATGGATGATTTCTCTGTGGTAGGGGATTCGTTTGAAAACTATCTGCACAATTTAAAAAGAGTGTTAAAAAGGTGTGTGGAGACAAATTTAGTGTTGAACTGGGAGAAGTGCCATTTTATGGTACAAGAAGGTATAGTGCCGGGGCATCGAGTGTCCAGTAAGGGTATCGAAGTTGACCATGCTAAGGTTGAGGTGATTGATAAGTTGCCACCGCCCACTTCAGTTAAGGCAGTAAGAAGTTTCCTTGGGCACGCCGGGTTCTACAGGCGATTTATAAAGGATTTCTCTAAAATTGCTAACCCCTTATGTAAACTCCTTGAAAAGGATCATTCTTTTGTGTTTTCTGATGACTGCAGGTTAGCCTTTGAGGAGCTGAAAAGGATACTGGTGACTGCACCAATTATCGTTGCACCGAGCTGGGAACAACCATTTGAGCTCATGTCTGATGTGAGTGACTATGATATAGGAGCAGTCATGGGGCAGCGGAAGGACAAACTGGTTCACCCAATTTACTATGCAAGCAGAAGGCTAAGCGGTGCACAACTCAATTATACCGTGACTGAGAAAGAGATGTTGGATGTGGTGTTTGCATTCGACAAATTTAGGTCTTATTTGATTGGTTCAAAAGTGATTGTTTATACTGACCATGCAACACTTAGGTACTTGATAGCAAAGAAGGAGTCAAAGCCATGCTTGATCCGTTGGGTTCTTTTGCTACAAGAATTTGATTTGGAGATACGCGATAGAAAAGGGGCAGAAAACCAAGTGGCAGACCACCTTTCAAGGTTGGAGGGAGCTGAAAAGAAAGTCGAGATAGAAGATATAACTGATACATTCCCAGANTTGGATGTGGTGTTTGCATTCGACAAATTTAGGTCTTATTTGATTGGTTCAAAAGTGATTGTTTATACTGACCATGCAACACTTAGGTACTTGATAGCAAAGAAGGAGTCAAAGCCATGCTTGATCCGTTGGGTTCTTTTGCTACAAGAATTTGATTTGGAGATACGCGATAGAAAAGGGGCAGAAAACCAAGTAGCAGACCACCTTTCAAGGTTGGGGGGAGCTGAAAAGAAAGTCGAGGTAGAAGATATAACTGAGACATTCTAGATGAACAATTGCTAGCAGTGATATTGGAGGAAGTTCCATGGTATGCAGACATTGCAAACTACCTGGCAAGCAGTATTATTCCCTATGACCTTTCCTCTGTTCAAAAGAAAAAGTTCTTTCGTGACTGTCACATGTATTATTGGGATGAGCCTTACCTGTTCAGAATTTGTGTTGATAACATGATCCGGAGATGTATCCCGGAGATGTATCCCCGAGATAGACCAATCTTCTGTTTTGCAGGCTTGTCATGCATCACCATATGGTGGCCACTTCGGAGGAGTAAGGACCGCCGTGAAAGTGCTGGAATCGGGCTTCTACTGGCCGACAATGTTCAAGGATGCACACTTATGGGTGAAAGGTTGTGACGAATGCCAATTCACTGGGAATATTTCCCGCCGACATGAAATGCCTATGAACCCAATTCAAGAGGTAGAAGTATTTGACGTGTGGGGAACCGATTTCATGTGGCCTTTTGTCAGCTCATATAGCAACAAATACATACTCGTAGCTGTGGACTACGTGTCGAAATGGGTGGAGGCTGCAATGCTCCCGACAAATGATGCTAAGGGAGTAATTGGTTTTTTGAGAAAGAACATATTCACCCGATTTGGCACTCCGAGGGCGATAATCAGTGACGGAGGCACTCACTTCTGTAATCGAGCCTTCGCAAAGCAGTTAGAAAAGTATGGTGTACGTCACAAAGTTGCCACCCCATATCATCCACAAATGAGTGGGCAAGTAGAATTGTCGAACAGAGAGATAAAGAGTGTTTTGACAAAGACTGTGAATGCTACAAGAACAGATTGGGCAAGAAAGTTAGATGATGCACTCTGGGCCTATCGTATCGCTTTCAAAACTTCGATTGGTATGATGCCATATAAATTGGTATTTGGGAAGGAATGTAACCTACCAGTGGAGTTGGAGCATAGAGCTTTATGGGCACTGCGACAGTTGAATCTTGATATAGAAGTTGCGGGCACAAGTAGAATCACAGAGCTGCACGAGCTTGATGAATTTCGTTACCACGCTTTTGAGAGCACAAGATTATACAAGGAGAGAATGAAAATAATGCATGATAAAAATATTCTTGAGCGGAGTTTTAAACCCGGAGATAAGGTATTGCTATACAACTCGAGGTTGAGGTTATTCCCGAGCAAGTTAAAGTCACGATGGTCGGGACTATTTAGTGTGGTGGAGATTTACCCCACCGGAGCCATAGAGATTGCTGCATCAAATGACTCTCACACGTTTAGAGTCAATGGGCACAGGTTAAAACATTATTTGGGCATGGAAGATGCGAAGGTAGTGTTGGTGACTCATTTGCTCGAGCCACCAAGGTTAAGCGAGCCTTAAGTGCAATTATCTGCGTCATGCCACGACGTTAAATCATGCACTCGTTGGGAGGCAACCCAATTCGTAGTTGATTTTTTTAGTGTAGTTAGAATTCTTCCTTTTTTTGTTTTGTTATTAGGTACTAACAAGTTTGCAGGCGAGCTGGGCAAGTCGAACAGGGTTTCAGCATCACCTTACGGACACCAGGGGCTGGAGCTGGAGACGCCTGGCTAACGCCAGGGTCTGCCTCGCCTTAGGCTGGCGACGCTGGGCTGACGCCAGGTATTGGGCTAGGCGACACCAGGTAAGTTATTTCGGCACAGTTTACGTTATTTTAACCGAACCTCCTCACATTACACGCCCTAAACACTGAACACAATACATATAACCCTAACCTCACTTAAACCAAAAACACATCAAGCTTTAGAAAAACAATTCACAAGCACACACATCTTCTCATCAACGTTGCTCTCAACCAAAAACACTGCTCGAATTGCCCTCACCTACAAACACTCAACAACACATTGCCATAGTGGTCTCCCCCATCCCCATTGAAGTCAAGTTTAGTCTTGCTATTGTTTCACACTAATCAGAAATTCTCAGGCAACTTCTTCCTCTCAAAAGCTTCAAAGGTATGATTTAATCTCTTTACTTTGTAATTTCGACACAAAAATTGGTGGTTGTTCTTCATTGTGGTTTTGAGTTTGTGTGCCCCAACCCCATGAAACCCCATAGGAATGGTGCTGCGATTATGAAAACATGTGGTAGTACGGAACTCCCAAGCCGATTTGGGAGGATGAGGCAATCTCTCATGTCCATAAGAAATCCCATGGCACTAATGCATGTTAAGTGTTTGATATAATGCCCCAATGGCATTCCTTGTCCCCATTGGAGCCCGAGTCTCCGGGATTAACAGACTAGTGTTATGAAGCCATACACCACGATAAAATCTTAAGTGTGGGGTGGATCGCGGGTAGCCCATGTATTCTTCTTTGATTCTAATATTAAGAAAATACGAGGTGAAGTCTGAGTAACCTCGGAAAGTCGGGAAAAGTTTTGTGTGTAATGTGTAATGCAGTTTTATCTAACTATTGCTTATTTTTGTAGGAACAACGATGCCTCCCAGAAAAGACACAGGCAAAGCCAAGGCTACTTTCACTGCACCGGCTAAATTAAAGGCGACCTCAGTACCTCCCCCAACGAAGAGAAAAGGGGGGGAAGCTACCTCCAATCTAAGTGGAGTACAAGCTATGGCAGCTATAGCAGCTATGCGTCAACAACCACAAGGCCAACGGGAGTTTGGCATCAATAACATACCACCACACACTAAGGATTGGTACAGGCGTTGTAGGCCTAAACATGTACACCCGGAAGTAGCTATCAATGAATGCAGCTTGAAAGCGAAGTATCCGGCAATTTGGAGGAGCATTCAGGATATGGGGTTGAGTTATGTATTCAAGAACACGGGGAACATTAATCTCAACTTAGTACAAGAATTCTATGCAGGGTTTGATCCGCAGAGTACTGAACAGCTGGTGCCGATTCGTGGACGGTTGATAGATTTTTCACCTACGGCCATATGTAACTTCTTAGGTGCTCTGGCTGTTCCTGTGGAGCCATTGGACCACTTCATTCGCCGGCCTACATACAGAGAGTAGAGACACATGCTTTGTGGTGCCTATTCTATGGCAGCATGGGTCCGGGATAAGATAACTAATCAGCACAAGAGGTTTCCCAAGAAGAAGATGAGGGTGGAGGCTCAAGTGTGGCTTAAACTGATAAATGCATGGCTCCTACCGTGCAATCATGACACACTCATTAGCCATGAGAGGACTTGTGTACTCTATTTCCTCATGACGGGTCAAAGGGTAAATGTGGGTCATCTGATCCGCTACCAGATGTCTGTAGTCAGAACGAGTAAAAAGATCGATCGAATGCCATTTGCCAATTTTCTAACTCAGTACTTAAGACACGAGGAGGTTTAGGAGGAGCCAGAGTTTGAGCACACCATTGATCAGCCCCTATGACAAACGGACATCACTAGCTTCCGAATGAAAGAATAGACTGCCATGACATTGTTGACAAGTACCGAGCGTAACGCTCGAGATGATAGTGTTATGGCCCATCTCTATGGGATGATGGATTTGTAGCTAAGGATAGGAGGTCGACAGGCCACATCTGAGGAGAGGACTGAATTGGAGCACTGGTACCCGCTCAATGCTCATGCCCAGCAACTGGTTGGGTTAGGAAATGGATACAGACTCCCCAATAATGAAGATATCAAAACACCGGAGCAGTCTGAAGCTGAGCCAGAGCAGTCAGATGGTGAGAGAGATGATGATGATGAGGAGGAGGACAAACATGATGAGGAGTAGAGAGCGTCAGAGGATGAAGACGTTGCTTGATCAGGGAGTTTCTTCACACCCTACTCATTTTTCATGTTGTCATTTTGTGCATGCACTGAGGATAATGCATGATCTAAGTGTAGGGTGGGGACTTGTACATGGTTAATTTTGGTCATTTAGTTATTTAGTGTTAAATGTTTTAGTATGTGTTTTAGTAGTTTAGTAATTGATTTGGCTAAAAAAAACAAATTGGACTTATCCCGACGATGGATCTCCCAGACAGTTTTCTTGAGGGAAGTAAGTCAAAAGAAAATACCAAAAAGATTTTTTTTTGTGTGTGCAGGTAGTGTAGTAATTCCCCCTTGGTTTTTCTTTGGGCCGCGGTTCTTTTCCAGGGGCTTTTAGTTGAACCGGGCGTAGTTAGTTTTAATTTTTAGGAGTAGGAACCACGAAGCTATGCATTTAATTGTAGCAATATCTCTTAGATTTGTTATGCCTTGAGAATAGTTAGTATTATAGTTGTGACGCTTAGGCTTGGTTTTTGACTCTCGCATAAATACCTTAAATCGTAGATTCCTAATTTTGCTTAACTGCTTTGACTGGAGTGTCGCAATGAAACCAATCCTGAGTGAGTTATGTGCCATGCATGTGTGAGCTTTGTATGTATTCTGTGCATTGCATTTGATGTCTAAAACTTGCCCTCTGTGTGTGCAAAGCGAAATAGTAGTCTTGTTCAGTTTGAGAAGTGATATAGGCGTTTCTTTGTTAAGCCAAATATATATAGTTTACCCACCTAAAGGTTATGTAATGTAGTTAACCCTTTGAGCCTGTAATCTTGTTTCTTTGGCAACCACACTACAAGATTTGAACCTTTTCACCTCTAATGAACACTCGAATTGTTATGAACTTTGTAAAAGTTAAAGTGTGGGGTGATTGGTTTGGTTTTTGAGTGGAACTAATAAAATAAGGAGAAAGGTAAACTGTTTTGAAAAAGTAAGAGCCGCTTGAATCGAAAAAAAATAAAAAAAATAGTTGCATTGCTGGGAAAAAGAATATTCTTTGAAAAGTGGCGACTCTTAATATAATTATGCTTAAAGAAATATGGAGAATATAAATTGAAGTGAAGGTGAAAAGTTATGGTTTGACATAAGTATGGGATGTGTGTTAAAGTATATGTATTAAAGTGCTTAAGGGAGGTGTAGTCACTCATATCCAAATGTATCCTACCCGACCTGCAGCCTACATTACAACCAATGAAAGTCCTACTTGATCTTAGACTGAATGAACTCGATTAATAGAGTATTACACTACGGGCAAGCCTATGATGCATCTTTTGTAGCATATGAATGTTATTTCTGAGAGCGAGTGAATTCTTCCTATCTTGAGTTCCTACGGTCTTAAAATTTATTGTGTGTGGAACTAATCTCTTTTGTTGTGTGAGGGCACGTGATTCATAAAGGAAAGGTAATGTTGTTGACATCCATGTTAGAGTAAGTAAGTGAATTGTGAATAAGACATGGTATTTGTGAGTCGAATCTTGAGGCGAGGATGTCACACTTGTGTGCTTAAACTATTTTAAAAATTCTTGGTGTAATGAGTTAGGAGAATTGCTTTAAAAGGTCGTATCTATAAGTGTAGTTTGATTGCTCGAGGACGAGCAATGTTTAAGTGTGGGGTATTGATGTGTGG